>LUGF01046432.1:161476-192070 GCA_001625245.1 Calycopis cecrops | reverse complement strand
GAGCCGAAAAACCTCTAATCTGTAACTTTCATGAAAATCGTTGGAGCCGTTTCCGAGATCCTGATTACACATATATATATAAATATACAAGAATTGCTCGTTTAAAGATATTAGATAACTCCAGACAATGTTGTATTAGGCACTACTGATGAGATACAAAGTCTTTTATACCTACAAAATCTTGTGACGAATGTATGAAAGCATATTAAGACAATTATAATATGGAAAAATCTTATCTTATCTTGTGTTAAAATATTCTTGTCATGTATGTGTAAAAACACTATATCTATAAATAATTGGCACTACTTATTTTCTTATAAAGGGTAATATAAAGTAGAGTGGTCACCCCGGGAGCAACGCTATTTTTAAGCTCAACTGAAGTACCTAGTATAGGTTAGTACTTTTAATCCTTCGCTGCGTTCAGGATGATTAAAAGTACTTCACTCTACTAAAGCTTACTCCAGGATCATTTGCTCTGTTCCAAAATTCACTCTCGCCTTAAAAATTTACTTGGTAAACCATCTGGCATCTACTACTATCAATTGTGTCTAAGACTGATACGAGTGAGACCTGACTTGACTATTCATCATTAACATGTCAACCCCCAACATGCATGGTGGAGTATTGAAATGTAAAAAGTGTAGCAGCTACGTACAAACGCTCACAAAAGCTTAACGGAAGCCGGTTCTACCGGACGGACATCAAAATGCCTAAATTTACGCCTGGTTATGATAACTGGTTAAATTTAATTTCTCCATTCTTTATTGACTTTCAATATTGTCCTCAAGGGCTTGAACTTCGTGGCCCGCGTGTCCCACCCGCCGTCGGGCCGCTACATGGAGGTGTACTCCGACCAACCCGGCATCAACTTCTACACCGGCAACTTCATGCCCAAGCCCAGCCAGCCGCCCATCCAAGGCAAGGGCGGCGCGGGCTACCGGCGGCACGGGGGGCTCTGCCTGGAGACACAGAACTACATCGACGCCGTGCACCACCCGGGCTTCCCCGACTCCGTGCTGAAGCCGGGCGAGGTGTACCGACAGACCACCAAGTACAAGTTCGGAGTTATGAACAATAGGAATTAAATATTTATATGTGGCGTGTTCTGTTAATGTTACTTTTAGCTGCGACAGCGTAAATGTGAAATAAGTAAATGTATAAACAAATTAATGGAATTGACCGTTGCTCCAAACTAGCAGGTATACATGTGCTCACCGCATATGCTCATACTACTAGGTATATTGTACTTAATACATATTTTATCAGTCAGCAAATAATTAAGGTCCGGGGCCCTTGGAATATTGACCTAAATGGGCTGTGTGTGCTCAGCTCGAAGATAACTTGTTAACGTCGTAGGCGATTCTTTCACGGAAGACTCATGAATGGTTTTGCTGAAGACCCTCGAATTTATTTAAAAATAGTTGTCCAATAATAATTAAGAATTTAAATAAAAGTATACCTATTTTAATTTATGTTTATTTAATTTGTCCCCTACATGGTCCAAAACCCGAGACAGGCCATGGATTTGAGGACTGGACATTAACGCTCTAGTCTAACACCTGTCATTGTGGCAATATATGACTATAGCAACAGTCCTCTGATCAAGTTCGGTTGACTTTCAGGAAGAAGAAGCGCCACCTCGTAGAAGAACTGCTTTAAGACGGGACCGCAGTAGTTTCTATAGCGAATAGAGAAAGTTACTCGTGATGCTGAAGATACATTACTGCAGAGGGCAGAGCTCTGAGGCTCGGAAAGTAGTGTCACGCAGCATGCGTTTATGAAGCCGAATTTGGCCTGCACGACCGGGGAGGTACTTCTTGCTTACATGAAACCGGCGTAAAGTGACAGCTGTGCTGTCACGTTTGGTGCGCTGTGTAAGTAGCCGGTGGCCCATGGAGAGAGGAGGAGGAAGCAGGGCAACGCCTCTGCATAACCTCTATGCGGATGTTTATGGGCGTCGGTGGCCATGAAAGTGGTTCCGACTGCTCGTTTGGTCCCTTGTACTATGAAAGAAATAAAATATAAATGTAGCACTTTAACTGACACATCACGCGCCCCAGTATTACATTACACATAACACTGATTAAAATAAAATAATGTACCTTAATGTATGTGGGTACCTAATTTCTTTTTCGATAAGTAATATAAACTCAAAAAGCGTGCGCTTCAGCCACTAGGTGGCGGGACAGTATGATGCACGTTCCTATAGAAGTTTTCTGAGGTACAATTGCAGATCAAATAGGACATTTCATAAATGCACTAGCATTGTTTAATATATCTAATAATAGAACAATTGTTTACCGTAGATATGTTGTGTGTGATACGTGTGTTGGTCGTAATCGCGGTGCGGTCCACAATAAACATTATCTTATCACGGCGACCGCACGGCAAAACAATTATTTATGGTTTCACGAAAATGTTCCCGAGATGAGGAGCCGTTATGTAACAGCGGAGCGCCGGGCTCCGGTCAGCTTGTGACGTCATCTTGTAATGAGAATTTCTGTAGATAATATACAGACTTTGCTACAATATCTTAAGTAAAAGGATCTCTTATAGTCCCCTTGTAGTCACGAAATGGTTTAAGAAATGTTCGTTTTAGTCGCTTTTTAGGGTTCCGTATCTCAAAGAGAAAAAACGGAACCCTTATAGGATCGCTTTGTTGTCCGTCTGTCTGTACGTCTGTCAAGACCACAAGGCACCAAGATCTTGTTATTTAACGCATTTGTCCGTAACCACCTAGAATACGCAAGCTCTGTGTGGAGCCCGTCATACACTACACAATCACAACGAGTCGAAAACATCCAAAGACACTTTTCAAGGCACCTAGCTTTCATTAGTAGCGGAATCTCCCACAGAAATTCATACGACCATCGTCTAAAATTTTTCAACATAAAGTCCCTTAAGACCAGACGGACAATTCATGATCTCCTTCTGTTACATAAAGTCGTGAATGGTCAGACTTCTTGCTGCGACCTAATTCACCACTTCTCTCTGGCGGTGCCACATAACATGCCGCGGCAACCAATCACAAAAATTCTGCGTGGTCCCCTGTCCAGAACAAATTTGGGTTCACAAGCACCAATAACCAGAATGTGTAATGTTTACAACAGCGTGTGTAACGCTAACAGACATTGATATCTTTCGACTGCCATTTAATAAGTTCAGAAATGAAATCTGGAAAATATTCAAATTATAATCGCAAAACATATTATTGAATTCTAAAATGTAATTTTTTTTCATAAAACTTTATTGACAATTTTATTTTAATTTAATTTAAGCTCTTTAATTTAATCGTATGTTATAATTATTATTTCATTTTAATTCTTTTCTATTTTTTTTAGCATTATATAATTCAATTTAATAAGTATTGTTAAATAATATCATCATTTTTAATAGTGACTTGCTTGTATTCAAAAATGTTGTGTCACCTATAAAGGTACATACGTCAGAATTGTAAAATGTAAGTAGATATTTAATGAATGTGTTAACGTATGCACCGCTGGTGTCCTTTTGCAATAAATAAATAAATAAATAAAAGACCTTTTTCTCTAAAACGCGTGAAGGGATTAAGCTGATTTTTGTCAAATACGGAGGTCAGTTACGTCTTAATGCCTTGAAAAAATCACACTTCTAAGTTAACGCAATACAAAGTTATAGCCATTTATGCCCCATTTTTGTATGAAAACGCACTTTTTCGAAAATTTATAGGGTACTTCCCGTTGAGCTAGAATTCTGAAATTTGGCAAGAAGGAATAAATCTAAAAATTGGTAAATAAAATTTATATCACTGGAAAAATCATTACCAACTTATGCATGTAGTTCGTTTCATAATAAATGTATGCAAGCACCCGCATATATAAGTTTGTCAACTTGTCGTAGGGAAGTGTAATTTTCTCAACGTGTATTACTTTTGCTCATACCTCCCGTTCCTACGGAACCCTCGGTGTGCGAGTCCGACTCACACTTGGCCTGGTTTTTTACACAAATACAAATGCAAATGACTAATATCGAGGTTGAAACATATCGTATGTACCTACTGTGAAATCTGTCTCAGCGAGAGTTCAAGGGTTAGGAGTTATTTACAGAAGTTTCTGAGTTGCTAGTTTTTAGTTTATATGAGTACTAACAGAAGTTCACGTTGTCAATAGAAAAGTTTTATTATTTTAAAATGATATACGTAGCACAGCGCGTAGCGCCGCGTAGCTGCTACTAGTTTGTGTAGCTGCACTTTCCATCGCTACGTATAACATGTTAGCTAGTTCGAACACATTATTTCGGTTTAGTAGTCGTTTCGCCCAAAATGTTTTGCCGAAATTGGGTGAAACGACACTTTCTATTTTTTAGACAGTAACTAGTAGTCGTTTCGCCCAAATTTTTTCTCCCATTTCTTTTTTCTCGCTGGGGAGTCCTCTTTTAAGGCATTACCCCAGTTTGTGAAACACCTAGAGAGTACCTACGTGGGCCTCGAAAGCTCAGAAGCCCTCTTGGCCAGTAAACCCAAGCGATGTTACTTCTCATCCGTCGGTGGAAGCCACGGGATCGTCATGGCAACCTATTTATGAAATACTATGCATGTACTCGTATGTATGATGAACATACAAAAGATATTTAAATATTCGTGTCGTTTCCATATACGGACTATATGTATGTACCTAATGTGTAAAATGTTTTCGTATCTCATATGTTTATGTAGGCAACATCATATATATAATAAAACAGTACATTGAACATATTTACGAAAAACTAATTAATAATTTAAAAAATAGTATTGGAATACTTTCAGGGTTTTTTTGTCTGTCTGTTTGTCTGTTTGTCCAGGCTAATCTCCGAAACTACTGGAAGGATTCGAATGAAACTTGTGGCTATCATCAAAAACACTTTTTATTGCGATAAAATTGCTCCTTCATACGGGAAATCGGAATTTCGGGACTCTGCAAGCAAACAATAACAAATCACTTTGATTATAATATTCGAAGTCGCAAGTATCAGACAGTAAACAAACAAATAAGTACTATGGTGTCTTTCATAAAGCGCGTTCAGCGGAGCGCTTTTAGTGATGCCTACGTTATAATAATATGTACCGACCTTAACAAGAGAGGCCCTAAGTTTGCGTAGCCCCTATTAAACTCAACTACCCCTTAGTATACTGTCTGTACATGTATGTATGAAAATGGTAACGTAACTACGTGAAGAGTACACACAATATCATGGCCATTGCTATATTCCATGATTCCGAGTCCATTCAAAATTCATCTTCACGCCATATGCCGTAGCTATCAAAGGGGAGATTGCGGAAGCGAGTTCTCATTGATGTCTGATACAGAATTTATGAATCAACTCTTCCTTTAGGCTGACAATTATCCGCTTACATTTGTTTATATTTCAAGTGTTCATATAGCAACCCCGTCGTCTAATTAGTTTTCATTTAGTGGCAACTCGCGCGCGATAACAAACAATATTAAAAATAAGCCCGCCATATATTAATTTAGTCTGATATCGTACACACACACTCGTACACTTGTCACCGCGCCGAGTAACTCGCCAGTTCAGAAGCGTACCTCCAGCGAGCGGCCGTTGACATCGCTTTGCATATAACGTAAGCAAACTTGTATTTACTAAATTTGTTTTTAACGTAGTGTAAAACAAACAAAACATGTACTAATGACACAATATATTTAAGGCATAGCCTTATATTATTTGAGAATAGTAATCGTCATCGTAAATACTTAGGTAACTACTTATTGTTAAGTATCTGAAACGTCCTTACTGGGAATTCTACGAGTAGTTTGTGATGGTTTCTCTCGATTCCTCAATCGAATTCTCGGTTTTCTTATATACCTATACCTACTGTTTGTAAATAGAGAGACTCGAACGTTACTTGCAAGACAATTTAAATGGTTGTAAGTATTTTATTGTAGGTATGGAGACCAGATGTTATTAATTTCAACTGTGTATTTACTAATGATAATTTGAACTACCTAAATGTTTATAAACAACAACGTTTTGAACCATCAGTGTCCCACGCCTTCACAGCGTAAAATCTATTCAGTGCAGAAACTAATACTCCGAAGACAAAGTGTTACTGTTATCTCTCTGGATACAAAGTATCTCCGGGCTGTATTCTATATCGGTGCAATTTCAAACAAGCGTCTAATAGTTTTAGCGTAAAAGAATAACGAGCATAGTATATTCTATACAAACTTTTGCATTCGAGTATAAAATTCTAAAAGTCTCCATCTGCCGGTCGGATCTAGGATGGGATAGATCAGGGATGGCGAACCAATGGCACGAAACACTGTATTTTGGGCGCGTTTTTTTGTGGTAAATAATGAGTTTTGAGTGGGTAATATTTTTTATTATTATTTTTCCAGTTAACACAAAGTCAAGATTATTTGAAGGCACGTCTATGACCTCACTATTTTTTTTATAAAATTGCATATAGCATACAGGTTCATCTACACTGGGATAGATATTGACCTGGACCGTTGTGAGTCCGCCCGAAACGTCCAGGCTTTTTATATTTTTAGTAGAGAAGCCTTCGGCCCCTAGCCGCCCTCCCCTAGATCCGTCATTAGCGTGAGTAGCGAGCCGGTGATGAAAATAAATACTGATGACAAGTTTATTAAACATATACACAGAGAAAAAGGGATTTTTATTTTCAAAGAATTGTCATAACTGGTTCATATACTTTCATTTTTATATCTAGTACTTATTCACTCACATTTTAAAACTATACTTCAAGAGTTCATATTTCAACAACTATACAACTCTTGAAGTATACTTTTAATGACAATCAACATTTAAATAGATAAAGAAAATACTTGAATGCACTTTAATGATATGACTGAGATTAGACGATAATTACAAATAAAAGTTTCCATTGTTGTGTGCCTATTAAAAAAGGAATAAACATACAAAAATAAGAATCGAAACAGTCATCTGTTATTTGAATCCATCAAAATTACTGTTAGCTGTTGCTATTATGGATAGGAAGGAGCAAGGAAACCTGCATTACAATGCGGGAACAATTTACAGCCGTCGTGACCATCATGATCAGTACTCTGACCCTCCGCCGGCCCCGCGAGCTGGCGTGGACGTGTGTTGTTGTGTGTTATTGAGAAGGAAAGATGATTGGGCAGTATTGATGATACAATATATTTGTGTAGTACTACACACTACAGGTACTTGCAAATTGGCGGATGGTCTTTTGTCTGTTCTCGCCAGGATGTACCACCGGCTGTCGACGGAGATCGTCTACGCATCTAATTGTTTTTCCATCTGTACTGTATACTCATAGTATAATATTATTTTGGCACATTTCTGTACACCTTACCCTTTACGGCTTTACCTTTGGGAGCACCTCAATAAATACATGCTCCAAAAAAGTTGACAGTAGCATCCCTTCGTATGTCCCTAGAGGTTGCAACTCCCGCGCGGACACTCGGGGTTATAGCTGACGCGGGTATGGGCTTTGTTAGTGGGTGTTAAAATCAAAATCAAAATATTTTTATTCAAAATAGAATTTAAAAGCGTGTTAAGCGACATCCTGACCGAAGTTGAGTATTATCGCTAGAGCGGGCGCTTTAATCACACTAGGTATTTGTTCTTACAACAAAAGTTAATTGAATCAAAATATTGTGTCATCGACATAATATTTAAAAAATAAATGATGTATTACATAATTATAGAAGTTGCACTTTAAAATTTACGTTTGATATTATCGCTGAGTGAGTAGTAAGTAAAACTTCTATACGGTCTTGACATGGGGAGTAAGCTGGTGAGAGCGTTACAAAGATTACACATCGGGCGAGGCCAATGGAAGTTGTCATTCAAATTCAAAATTCCAATTCGATTTAACTGAAACTTTTTATATTTAAAAATAAATATCATAAGACATGTTATGTCATTGTAACTACGGTAATAAAAATCAATAATTACTTCAGTTGTGTGGTCTAAAGCATACATTTTTTATAGACGATACGCCTAAAGCTGGCATACTTCATCTACGTTCGTTCTGTCACACTGATCTCTCTCTGAGGCTAGTCGTAAGCAAGAGTATTAAACAATATGCAATTCACATGACTCGTCATCGTCAGAAATACTAAACCTTGACTTTTCTTTACGCCGTTCAAACTTCCCAACAATTGGAACCAATTTCACTGTACATTTTTATTCCAGATTTCGAAATGGCGTCATTGAGCGAGGAAGTGATAGGGTCGTGTAGGGACAAGAAAGTAAAGAAGTACACGTGGACCTCCGCTACGGGGCTGTCGGTGTCCGTCATCTCGTACGGGGCCATCATCCAGGCTATAAAGGTGAGTTTATTTTACAATTTGATAGGATAGAGGTGAGTGACACACATGCCAAATCGTTGATTTCTAGATATCTCAATTCACCAAGATTAGTGAGATTTATACCTTTTTATATAATACTAGCTTCCGCCCGCGGATTCGCCCGCATGGATTTCGGACTTCAAAAATTATTCAAAATTTTAACTTATTATGTTATTCTGATATGAAACCTATATTACTGTAAAGTTTCATGAAAATCCGTTCAGTAGTTTTTGTGTGAAAGAGTAACAAACCTCCTTACAATCTTTCGCATTTATGATACTAGCTTCCGCTCGCGGCTTCGCCTGCTTGGATTTCGGATTATAAAAAAATCCCTATAAATTTTGACTTATTATGTTATTCTAATACGAAACCTATATTACTGTAAAGTTTCATGAAAATCCCTTCAGTAGTTTTGTGTGAAAGAGTAACAAACCTCCTTACAAACTTTCGCATTTATGATACTAGCTTCCGCTCGCGGCTTCGCCTGCTTGGATTTCGGATTATAAAAAATTCCTATAAATTTTAACTTATTATGTTATTCTAATACGAAACCTATATTACTGTAAAGTTTCATGAAAATCCTTTCAGTAGTTTTTGTGTGAAAGAGTAACAAACCTCCTTACAAACTTTCGCATTTATGATACTAGCTTCCGCTCGCGGCTTCGCCTGCTTGGATTTCGGATTATAAAAATCCCTATACATTTTAACTTATTATGTTATTCTAATACGAAACCTATATTACTGTAAAGTTTCATGAAAATCCGTTCAGTAGTTTTTGTGTGAAAGAGTAACAAACCTCCTTACAAACTTTCGCATTTATGATACTAGCTTCCGCTCGCGGCTTCGCCTGCTTGGATTTCGGATTATAAAAAAATCCCTATAAATTTTAACTTATTATGTTATTCTAATACGAAACCTATATTACTGTAAAGTTTCATGAAAATCCGTTCAGTAGTTTTTATGTGAAAGAGTAACAAACATTTTTACAAGCTTTCGCATTTATAATATTAGTGGGATTAGTAGGATACAAGTTATAGAGTGAGAGCAATACCGAAGAGTTACATTGGCTGAGAGATAACGGTGACGGTGGTGACGTCAGCTCGTTTCTTGACATGATATGGCTCGCGCTTCCCCACTACCCCAATAGACCACTGGGCTCTTTAAACCACAGACGTATTCGGCAAGTGAGAGGTACCTCTCTAAGTCGACTGCTAATATGCTCTTAAGAGAACCTAGAAAAAGAGGCACTTCATTGACACATGACGTGTATATTCTAGGTCCCCGATAAGCACGGCAGCGTGGCCGACGTGGTCCTCGGGTTCGACGACCTCGACGGCTACATCTCGAAGAACGTGCCGTACTTCGGAGCAACTGTTGGCAGGTGCGCCAACCGGATCGGCGGCGCCACCTTCGACATCAATGACGTCACTTACCGCGTGGCCAAGAACATTGGTGGAGATCACTTGCACGGCGGACTGATTGGGTTCGATAAGGTTAGTGCACCTGAATCAGGCTTGTCCGAAAAGGTACTCTTACAGGGTGGATTCCAGAAGGTTTGAAAAACAAAACTTGGAACAAAACCCCCTTTAATTACTTCTAAGATACAGAACTTGTAATTTTAAGTATGTGCCTACAATGAAGCCTAAACTTGATCTTACTAGCGTCATTCACAACAATATACGAGTACATACATGTTAGCATCGAGTACTACTCTGTACTCTCTCTAAGGTGAGCTGGGAACCTACTCTCACTCGGCGTAAAGTGAAGGGTATGTAGGGACTGGTGACCTGGTCAAGATCGTTATACAAGGTTCATACAAGCGAGAGGCATTAAATGAAACCACATATTTAGTGTATTATTTTCAAGCTACACAACAAAACTCAGATCAATCAGTACAATAAATTAGCCACAGGATTTTTTAAAAGTTTTTTCTCACTTCGTACGTACCTGTATCGCAGCTGATCGCCGCCTATGACCGCCGGGGTCATTCACTCCGTACGAGGTTGCCGTTCGCTGTACCGGTACGGTACAAAGCATGTTTATGTTTTTTCGCTATTTAACTTGTTTGAAAAAAGTATTTTCATATACTTGTCGTAAACTAAGTTTAAGAAAAAGTAAACGTAGTTACGGCTTAACTGTAGGCGCTTAATGTATATGTGGTTTAATTTAATGCCTCCCGCTTATATCAACCTTGTATAAATAACCTGTGTCCGTCACGTATGGCGCTCTTTGGGGAAATCCTACGTCGAACAGTCGTCGACAGGACGTCTTCTGGATGCTGATTAAGGATTGGTTAGGTTGTAGCAGTTACTATCAAGCCTCCGAAAAGACTGGGCCTCGTGACAGCACACAGGAACCATACGCGTTACTTCGGGCCGGAACGGACACAGGCATCCGTTTCATTAGAAACGCCTGCCTAGTAATTTCTCAAACTCTGATTACAAGAATCGATTACTTAAAAAAAGTTTAACATTTTTCCAGGTAAACTGGGATTCATCAGTGGAAGGTAACAAAGTGGTGTTCAGCTACCTGTCGGCGGACGGCGAGGAGGGCTACCCGGGCAACTTGCTCACAAACGTCATTTACGAGGTGAAGGAAGATACGCTGCTGGTCAAGTTCGTGGCCACCACCACCAAGAAGACCGTGGTCAATCTCACCAACCACTCGTACTTCAACCTGGCAGGCCACGCCGCGGGTGCGCGGGAGCTGTACGACCACGTCATCAATATTAACGCTGACAAGTAAGTCTAGTGCAAGAGCGAAGGACTTATTGCAGTTGCAGAGTTGCAGCCTTTTGTTTATCTTTTTAATTTTGGTACTTTTTACAATTAATTGACGATTTTACCCTAAATAACAAAATATATTGTTCAGTTATACTCTCATAAGCTTACACAGAAATCCTCGATTGTTAGTGATATCTTATTTACCATGACCGTGATTGTCGCAAAGCTTCGGAAGCTTAATAAATAACTAAATAAACATAATCTGTTCACACAAGTAAATCGCCATGTTCAGGGGTGTTGATGACAATTCTCCGCGGTTCTTAAATAAATTGTTACATATAAAAATATATACAATTTTAGTGACGTTTCCAGATAACACCAGACGTTTAATTTGTAACTTCAGAATAACGGAGACCGTGAACTCGATCCCGACGGGCCGGTTCATCAAGGTGGGTGGGGGCCTGTACGACCTGCGCGTGCCCACGCGCCTCGGGGACAGGATGGAGAAGGACCCCAACTTGTATGACGACAACTTCTGCGTCTCCAACTACGAGAAAGTATGTCGTTCTTTAATGTATGTATATGTAGTGACATTACAATTTACAGCCTAAGTTTGCCACACCTCTACATCATAGAATATCAATGCAAAATGTCTATTATAAACGAAACATTGGGGAAGACTAGTATGATCTGCGTAATTTCGCGTCAGTAGCTTGTCCTCTTACGGTGTAAAATGCGTGAATACTGAGTTGTGAACTGAAAAGTCCCTAAGCGTTGTTAGATTATTTTTAGTAGAGAAATGTTGCGAGTATGTGCCGGCGACATGTTAGGCAAGTGTAGCCGTCTCGTAGCACAGGCAAGAGGTACTACGCTCATTCGTAGCACATGAAAGTAAAGCTACGATCACTTGTAGCGTTTTTGTCTAGAAATATGGGACACCTGCTTGTTTACCCGTGATTAATAAATATTGCATTATACGTTAACATTCTCATCAACAACAATATTATCTGTATAGCGATATGGTCAAATAACAGACGCTAAAATCGCACATCGCTTGAATCAAATGCTGTTTATTAATTAATGACTAATTTAATATACATTGTCCAGTTATTAGATTGTGTTTTGTCGTAGTATTGTTTAGTTAGTGATTTATCTTAACGACAACCACGTAGGTCACTATGGCTCAATATAAAATCTATTGTTTTTCTACACTCATGCACAATTTTCTTTTCCAGCAACTAAACTTTATCTCACGAGTGTACCACCCCTACTCGGGGAGGTACCTGGAGGTCTATAGCGACCAGCCCGGGGTACAGCTATACACCTCCGAGGGTCTGCCGGGACCGTCGGAGGCGGCGCTGGTCGGCAAGGGCGGGGAGGGGTACAGGCGCCACGGAGCCTTCTGCCTGGAGACTCAGACGTACCCTGACGCCGTCCATCACTCCAACTTCCCCACTTCTCTCCTGAGCCCCGGCGAGGTCTACGTCCACACCGTCACTTACACGTTCGGGGTTGTCAATGAACGCGTCAGTCCTGAAGTCGTCGTTGGCTGATTTTTGTTAATATTTGTAAATTCTTTCGGACCCGCTCATCGATATCTGTAAATGAAATAAAACCCTAACTATCAATGTCTGTATATAGAAGATAATTAAGAAAAATAAACAATCAAAACAAAATCTTCCTTATGTTATTTATTATTCTTATGTTATACAAAAAGCAATAAAAGATCAGCAGCAAGAAATAATAATAAGAAAACGAACCACATATTTTCGGCAGCAGTGGTTCACAAAAAGTAAACGTCTGCTACTAAACTAATTATTATCGAGGTACACAGTTCACGTTTTACTGCCGACAAATACACTTATTTCGTCGATATTTAAAAGAACTGATTGTAGGGGACACACACACGTGAATAAATGCCGCGTCAGGACACTTGGCATATGACGTGAAAATCGTCTAACGATTCTCCAGCCGGCAACCAACTCTTCAACCAGCACTACCATTTAACAAAACCTATAATTAAGCAATAAAAACGAACTTCATACAATGACTTTTTCTTGAATATATTATGTACATCTATTAATATATTATAACTCAAGTCATATACCAGGTGTTATACAAGTTCGTATATCTTATTAATATTATAAAGTTTGTATGTTTGTTCGTTTGTTTGTTACTTCTTCACGCAAAAACTGCTGAACCGATTTTCATGAAGTTTTGCACACACATAGAGGGTAACTAGGATTAACACATAGGATAGTTTTATTCCCAAAAAAATTTTTCTGTGGGATGTTATGGAATGATGACTTTAATGTATTTGTTACTCCTTCTCGATAAAACTACTTATCACATTTTCATGAAATTTGGCATATGGTTAGAATGGAACCTGTATTAACATATGGAATATTTTTATCCCGAAACAATGTTCCTATGGGATGGCATGAAATGATTTTCTATTTTCCACGGGAACGAAATTTACGCGGGTGAAATCGCGGGGCGCAGCTAGCACAAAATAATTGCCGGAAGTATGTTTATTAAAGCAAAAAATAAAACAACTTTTTAAAATAATTGTTTTATTGACTTATACGAAGCTCTTATCGAACCCTTTTATGTCCACAATGATTCTACATTGCTCCAGGTGTCTATTAAACATCTTATTTAGTCTGTTTAAAAATTCAGCAATTACGAAACCTAAGTGCTGGATAGCATCAGACTTTTACTTACTCAGTTCATAGTCGCATTGCAACTGAGAACCAGAGACATACGAAAACTTCAATATTCCACGATACGCGTGGCATAATACATATTTACCTACTACTTTTTTCTCGGTATGTATCGGTTTATTGGTCACATCAGACCTATTTCTATAAAATAATCATAAACACATTAGTAATGATGTTGAGATTTTACAACAAATGACAAAATGGCATCAATCTCCGCTAACCAGTATTAAATCGTCAGAACCAGATTTCCGAGACTAATTTAGGAGCTAAACTCGGAATTCAAATTTTTCGGCAGTAACTTTGGTACAAACAATTGTTGTACATAATTATATGTTTTGAAGATTTTGATTTATTTATCAACTTTTGGACTGTTTATAATGTATCACATAGGTAATAGACACACTGGACTTCAATTTCATGGTTTGTTCAGCGAGAGGTTTGACAATGATTCGTTTAGACCGTTTTCGGTTCTGCCGCCGTTTTCCGTGGTGACGTCACCCCACATGATGTTGAGATCCTTCTTCATCCCCTCGTCCAGCGGCGGGATGAGGGAGCGCGGCAGCAGGAACGTGGACAGGTTGAACAAGTCCAGGAACACTTTGTAACGATCACTGAAATAAAAATAATTAAAATAATAGTATTTACTATAGAGTGTTGTTGGGTATATATTATTAATTATAGTAGTCTTTTATCTTTTTTGCCTTTAGTAACTTATTAGAGGCATTGTCACTGTACCGTATCGTATGTTACCAGTTGCTGAAACGTCGTTTTCCTACGTTAAAAGAACTGTGTAAGTGGACATTCGCCTGCAGCTACCTCCGAGCGAGCGACGTAAGCGAATAAAATTTAAATTCGAAAGATGTTACACACTTTTTCATGATATTTTTTTTACACCACGCGTCTTCAGCAGACAGAATCTACCTTTAAGAAACTCAGCATGTCCTGATATTGTCTTAGGCGTCAGTATTTTCATATAAATAGTGGCAGAAGTGGGACCAGTAGATTCTGATCCCACTTCTGCCACTACCGACGAGACGTACCTGAGGGTAGAGCGTAGGTACTGGTAGCCCGAGGAGCCGCCGGTGCCCAGCTGCTGCGAGCCGATCATGCGCTGCACCATGATTACGTGGTTGTCTGCGGATGATAAAACAAATGTAGCAAATTCCTCTGGCACCATTGGAGAAGTGGTTGTCTGTCACTTACGCCGTGAAATGACAAAATGTAAGATTATGGATGTTGCATAAAAAATTTCGTTGTTTGAGCTTAGAAACCTTATATTATTATACTTTTTATTAAGTCTATGTATATTATAATATAGCCTTATATAATAAAAAATAGTTAATTAGTTTGATTGAGTTTTGCCATGAATTTAATTTCTGTTATATCTTCATGTCCACCAGTAGGTGGATAAGAAGAACAGAGTTCGTGTGTGTTCGTGTGTATGTACGGATACGTTGAAAGAATATTCCAAAGTACCACACAAGGAATAGTTCTAAAATGATCCGCGGCTGTAAGCTTACGAGCTGCGAGCTTCAGTAATGTCTAGATGATATAAGTACAGACAGAAATTACTTATTATCCGACCACACCCCGGGCTCGAGCACCGTTCTAATGTATGTGGCGTTGATTCACAATGCGGAACAACTCCCTTTTGAGCAATGGAAGTCTTCTCAGAGACTCATGCGGGTTCTGTCACCCCATCGATACGATCTTCGACATCGTTTTTGGCACTCGCAGGGTTCTAGTCCTTATTCGCACTTGTCGGCCTTACAGTTTCGGCCCCGAGGTCGGACCGCTGACTGTGTATACTTTCAGAGCAGGTACTCACAGCGCCACTTGGTGATGAGGCTGTCCATGTCCATGAGCAGCGTGAGCAGCTGGTGCGGCTGCGAAAAGCGAGGCTCGTCTCGGTAGAACGTGATCATGATGGCGCCCTGTAGCGCCTTGTGGGACAGGCTGGTAGAGGAATAGACAGGGGTTACAATAATATCAGTACTTAGTGGTAAGTGACAGTCACTCTTAACTTAGGAATTTAACTGCTAAGTTGCTAACTCATAGCACGATGCCATGACCAAGATTGAGACTGTAGTCTTTAAAGCATAGCATAGCTAAAGCTATGTTGGCGACTACCGACACTCTTAAACATCCGCAATTACGCACATTTGTTGCCCTTTCATCTTTTTCTCACCCAACAAGCGCAACAGCACAGATATCATGTGAACGAGAGGTATTTTCCCGATTGATACTGCCTCTTGCGGCAGTTGCTTCCCCTCCCCTCACCGTCTCTCCCCCCTGTTGCGCAGCGCGTCGTGCACGGCGGGGTCGAAGATGGAGCGGTAGATCTCGCGCCGGTTCTCCACGTCCTGCAGCCGGTGCCGCCGCACCTCCTCGTTGGGCTCGCGCTGCAACGCAACATCAGTAGAGACAAATATTATACATGTGTGAACACACGTGTGGATGGAATGGAAAAAGGTTTCTACTAGGTTTAAAAGGTTACCGAGAAATTACAAGAATATTGAACATTATGCCTTTTTGTAATGCCACATATTTGTAATTTCTCTCGAATGTTTGTCATGACCATCAGAGTTTCTAGATACAGACAGTCTTTTTATGAAGACTAGTGATCTAAGCGTCGATCGTTCTTCTAAATTAAAGTTTGTAGGAGTTCCCTACAGATTACTATAAAAGCCTACAAAGTGACATCAGTCATTTACAGCCATTTTATTTGGCTGGCATAAAAGAATAATCGTTGTTAAAATAAGTGAATTTTAGTTGGAAGCCATAAAGATATAAAGAAAGCTGGATGTATATCGAGACCATACAGAGAATCGGAATAATAATTGGCGTCGATCTATAATGCATCAGCAATAAATGCAAAACAACCTAATAATAAGGCATATTATGTAGAGTTCGTACCATGGCTTCGTCGCTATCTTCACCTAACATTTTGTTGACGGCCGCCTCGAACTTGCCCCAGAAGTTGAACCCGTACGTGTTGAGCCCCGGCGTGCGCTCCAACCACCGCTCTATCAGGGCCAGGAGTGCGGGCTCTTCTTCGGACCTGGAGTATTCATTGAACATCAAACGAGCACTCGCACATTATTTGTAAGAGGCTTCATTGCAGCCGCAAGACCACTCGCTCTTGTGATGCCGCCATCAGCCAGGCCGTCATTAGAGGCAAGAGGGAAAGCAGAGCAACGCAAGGTAAAAATAAGCTAATGTCTATGGCAATTGCTAGTCCTCAAAAGGTTCGTGATCACATATGATCGTGGATATTATTTTTACCCCGAGTTCGTCAGAAGGAGGTTTTTGGTGGTATCTATGTATGTAGATTTCTGTGTTGCTTCATGTAGTCATGGTATTGGTCTTGGCATTTTCACGTGTCACACTCGCTACATGAAAATGTATTTTAATTGTCATGTTTATAAATTTCATGTTCGAGCTTCGAGCCTAAATGTTGGGATTCCACGACTAGACAGTACCAAAGGGTATGCAACTTCCTTCATCCGCTCGTCGTGTGATAAACATGACCTACGTCCGTGTTTCAACGAGTCGATAATCTTTTGACCTGTCACTTTTAAAAACTGAAACTGGGTCATTTACGTATTAGTTGCGTACACAGTAGTTTATTATCTTTTTACGTACGCGGTGAAGAAAATAGAGCAAAATTTTAGCAATTTTGTCCAGTAATCTCTGAAAAAGGTATTGGACAAAAAATGAGTAGCAACGAGTAGCTAAGATACTATACTACTCACTTGTTCAAATTGTCCATGGCCTCAGGATCGTCTCCGAACACAGTTTGGTAACTCTGGTTGTACTTCACGCGCAACTGTTGCTTCAGTCCCAGCTGCAAATAATATAGAACAATATTTAACTCTGATTCGTGCAAGTGGCCCTTATTGTAATATTTTGTTAAATAAAAACCTATTTAAAATGGTCCTTAAAAATAAATCGGTCGTTGTTCGCACACGAAATGTATCGACTTCAAGGTTGACTCCGGCCGTCGCGACTCGTGAGTCAGATGCCGCACAGTGAGCAAGAAATAAAATAATTGTATCTAATGGCCGGTAACTAAAAAGAAACCCTGTATAAATAGTCTCAGAAGTGACGTCTCTCTTTAATTGGCTTGATAAACTCTAAAGCTGCGTATCCACTATGCGCTCCAAGAGAGCGAACATTGGTGCGCGCTCCAAGAGCGCGAAATTGTTACCATTTTGGAACGCGCGCCATTGTGTTCGTTGGAGCGCCCGAACGCGGAGCGGTCCGTTCCGTCGGGTGTCGGTTTTTTACCACGCATCAATCGTGGCGCGCGCGCCAATTGAGACGGATGTTTTGTATTTTTTTGTGTTTGTTGCGCTCCCATTATGGATAATCAAAGGTGCCGTAAATTAACGAACCGAACACTGGAACAGTTGCCACGCGCGCCTTGCGCGCTTAGTTGATACAAATCGAATATTTGGAGCGCGTTCGGCGGAACACACTCTTGGCGCGGGTGTTCATGGCACGCGCGCCAGGAGCGCATAGTCGATACGCAGCTTAAAGGTTCCACTGTAGGAGTATTGCTGAAAAGCCTTGAAAAAGAGTATGCATTAAAAGCTGCATCCACATTAACAGTTAACGTCAAAGCCCAACAGTGCGATAATTATCGGTATGCCTCGCCAGTGTGGTGTCAACCACATCCTTAAGATACAAGAACCCCTCACTGACTGTCACATCGAACCACA
This sequence comes from Calycopis cecrops, assembly GCA_001625245.1. Classification (NCBI taxonomy): domain Eukaryota; kingdom Metazoa; phylum Arthropoda; class Insecta; order Lepidoptera; family Lycaenidae; genus Calycopis; species Calycopis cecrops. The sequence continues at coordinate 173,567 of LUGF01046432.1, read as the reverse complement.
GTTTGGTCGGGTGGTCACACACTGTTGCTCGAGTGCGCACACTAGGCAACAGTCGCTTGAAAGTTTGCTATTTAAGCTGCGTATCGACTATGCGCTCCAAGAGAGCGAACATTGGCGCGCGCTCCAAACACGCGAAATTGTTACCATTTTGACACGCGCGCCATTGTGTTCGTTGGAGCGCCCGAACGCGGAGCGGTCCGTTCCGTCGGGTGTCGGTTTTTTACCACGCGGCACGCATCAGTCGTGGCGCGCGCGCCATTTGATTTCATTTGCATTTTTTTGTGTTTGTTGCGCTCCCATTATGAATAATCAAAGTTGTCGTAAATTGATACAGCTGTATGGTACAAAAGAACTACTGTGGAATAATAAAAGTTCCTCGTATCTTAATAAATATGATAATACTTAGAGAAGATGCTTGGAGAGAAATCAGTAGTGAAATGGGAGTCCCCGTGGCGGAGTTAAAGAAAAAAATGACTGTGCTCCTATCATCGTACAGGAGAGAAAAATGGAGAATATCTAAAAACCAAATCACAGGCTCTGGTAATAACTTACATGTACTTCATTGTATTATAATTTTACGTTGATATTAACTAAACTAGGACTAAACTAAACTTTGTAGGATTTTTTTTAATAGCATAGGACGACAAACGAGTAGTCGGAGCCATTTAGTGACTACCGAAACCCATAAACATCTGCAAAAGTAGATGCGTTGCCCTCCTTTAACCCATCCCCCAATGGGCCACCGGCTACTCACAAACACGCACGAAACGCGACAGTAGCGGCCACTTGACGGCGGTATAAAGTGAGCGAGAGGTACCTCTCCGGTCGTGCCGGCCCAATTCCGCTGCTCGTGCACGACTGGCCTGCTATGTTGAACGACCGAACACTGGAACACATGCCACGCGCGCCATGCGCGCTTAAGCTGCGTATCGACTATGCGCTCCTGGCGCGCGTGCCATGAACACCCGCGCCAAGAGTGCGTTCCGCGGAACGCGCTCCAAATATTCGATTGATATCAACTAAGCGAACATGGCGCGCGTGGCAAGTGTTCCAGTGTTCGGTTCGTTAATTTACGACACCTTTGATTATCCATAATGGGAGCGCAACAAACACAAAAAAATACAAAACATCCGTCTCAATTGGCGCGCGCGCCACGACTGATGCGTGGTAAAAAACCGACACCCGACGGAACGGACCGCTCCGCGTTCGGGCGCTCCAACGAACACAATGGCGCGCGTTCCAAAATGGTAACTATTTCACGCTCTTGGAGCGCGCGCCAATGTTCGCTCTCTTGGAGCGCATAGTGGATACGCAGCTTAAGTTGATATCAATCGAATATTTGGAGCGCGTTCTGCGGAACGCGCTCTTGGCGCGGGTGTTCATGGCACGCGCGCCAGGAGCGCATAGTCGATACGCAGCTTTAGTAGATTTTTATTGCTTTTTAAGGAGCAGCCGTATACTGAAATCGTACATCATGCATGCGTTGCGCTATGTGTTAGAGATGTCCTAAATTATTCCTCAAGTAATGTGTCTAGACTCTAGAGAGACAAGACCTGTGTCCAGCGATAGAACATCTATCGGGCCTATGTGTTAGGCTTAGGTTACGTTAGGTTGTAACGCTACGAGCTTCTGTTTCAGTGTTAAGTACATTTTATCACTATGAGTATAGCTTTAGCAAATGTCTGTTGTGTCATCATAGAGTTGATGCTCATTACTCACTTTGTTTTCTAGAAGCCGGAACTGTAAGCTCTGGAAGCCGGACGCCGGCCGCAGGTAGTGGCGGAAGTCCATAAAGTCGAGAGGCGTCATGGTCTCCAGGATCATGACCTGGTCCACTAGGAGCTGGAAATGGTTGTTAGCTATTTTATTATAAACATAATAAGAATTAAGAACAATGCATTGAGAGCTCGTTCACCAAATCTTCAGTCTAACTAAACATAGCTGGTGTCGCTAAGCTGGATAATTGACGGCGAGCAGTGCGTGAGTCGTCTCCAAGCGAAGAGAGGTGTGTGCGGCGCGAAAAAGACTTATTATGCTTTTTGCGAATTTGCTGCTATTTCGCTTCCCGTCCGGGCTCGAGTGCGGGCGGAGGATGATCAGACTGGGAGTTAATACATATTCAGAACAGCTATTGTTTTGCGTTGATATCCTGTCCACGAGAGCGGTGGCCGGTGTTACCAACGCAATTCTGCGGGACAGCAATGGTTCTGGAACTATGTCCAATATAAACGACCTTAAACTATATGCAGCAGCGGAATGATGCTGATGAAACTGCTAGAGGTCAGTTTATGTATCGTCATTGTTTTGACCACTTGACGTCACGCGACGTCTATCGGATCGAGAAAACATGTTTTTTGCGAGTCAATAGAGATAAGGTCTGTAGCACCGGATGAAACTGGCTCCTCTATATTATAGGTTAATTAATTTCGGTGAGCGGTATAAATTATATTAAGTAAAATATGTGGGAAATAATTCTGATGAAATATTAGGGTGAAAGTATGCAATTTTCGATTTATACTGAACAATTGAAATTAGTTTATTTTTTATTTAACTTTTTTAATTTCATATTACCGCCTATTATTTATTAATAGTAAAAATAAAATTGTAGAAACTAGCGATGAATTTTAAATCTTCTTCTTTGAAATTTATGGAGTGTTTTTTGTTGTCAAGTTCAACCATACCAAATTATGACAATTGATCATAGAAGATCAAGATAAAAATAGAAAGAAAAAATTTAAAAGGCTCCAATAAGTCTGACTAATAGTAAGCATGTGAAAGCGACTGGAAATTGTTAAAATATTTAGGGGAGGAGCAAAATTTCCGCTCGCCGCTGCCTTTTGTTTTCATTAAAGTTTACAGCAGTGTCAGGGGTTCAGCTGGAATCACGCAAACTTTCTTGGACTATATTTAATATTTTGTCGTTTTATTCTCTCGTACTTAAGGTTCTTTTTTATATTTTAACTTCTATCTAATTTATAGGTATAATATAGGTACATACATACAAGTACATGATTTTAAATTATGAAAACTTAGAGTAATAATTTTGTACTTTAGACTTTTAACTTGTAACAAAGATCTTGTTCTAAAGAGCCCCTTGAAGATATGCAACACATTTTTATAAATTCTGGTCGTGTTAATATTTAAGGACCTTTATTGTCCTATGTAATAAAGCATCAGTAACTAAAACAAAGTTTACATGTTTAACGATATATAAATTATGTTTCTCTATATTTATCTTAAATGTAAGTAAATTATGAAACAGACTAATGTTGTCTGATAAAGTAATGGATGACAGCAGACTCATTATCGATTTACATAAATATACTCTATCTCAAATTAAAATGAGCTTGAACACTGAATTCTTTATATTAATTACCCGAGTAAAGAACGTTCTACCATAGTAATGAGGAAGCTGTATAATATTCGAGACGTTGTCTTTAGATGAAGCGGTGATACATTACAAGTTAGCTATTGTATAGAGTAGATAGAGTCGTTTAATGCCGTTACTGTTTTCGAATTTCGTGTTTTGATTTTTTTCCTAATCGTATTCACCGATAAACATATGTTTTTTCATCACAGCATGACGTAAAAGTGTGATATGACGTTATATCGTGCAGTTGAGTAGCACGTCACTAGTTCATACCAGATATCGATACACTGGGCCGGGTCAGATGTCATCTCTGTAGATAGTGGCAGGCCTCTGAATTTTATCGACGCAACTGTTCGCGTATTGAAGAAATCCTTAGTGTGAAGACTTACAGATAGACGTAACGTTAAAGGGATTATTATATAATAAACAATGCAAGGCACAAGAAGTAGGAACGAAGACTTTGTATAATTATATTAGGACTTATTCAAACTTCGCCCCCATTTATGAATATAAGCCTAGATTTTGTTTTAGATTATCTGAAAGTTTCGGTTACACTTTCGTAGCTCTATAATTGTAACACTTGTATAGCATATATTAGCTAGATAGGAGAGAAGGTTGTTGTTGACCTAATTAACATTTCAAGTCTCAATGTCTTGGTGGAATCTTGCTTGAGATGTTTTATTAGATTCGCCTAACGTCTATAGTTTTTAAAGTTAGTTAAATCCACAAAATCAATCAGATGAGTGAGTTGGGAGAGACCTGTTTGTTTCCTGCTGCACCCACCTTCAATATGAGCACGATCCTGTTCAGCCTCTTCAGTATCTCCATGGTGTGGCTCTCGTCCAGCCCCTCCACGTCCAGCAGCGAGCGCACCGAGTCCACCTCGAATATTATTTGCTTGAACCACAGCTCGTAGGCTGGAAATTTATTTATACATATAATTTAAAAAGATATTTAGTTGATTTTGGTAATTGTATAATTTTATATGTAATGTGTAAAACTTGATTCACATGTTTTCTATTTTCATATTATATGATTTTTTATCACCATCAAATCGGTTTGTTTACATGCCTATCATACATATTTAGGTACATAATAAATATCTTAAATTTATAAAAAATACTAACTAATATTTCCTTTACCTAGACACAAATCCTTTCGGACTACCTACTTACTGTATTTGATATGGTTGGTGGTAATTCGCGAATATTGTTAATAGTATAGGTATGATACAAAATGGCATAATGCTTTGCGATTGCAAATAAATTGATTAGTTTTTCTTTTTTATTATAATAAATATCTTTGGACTTTACACACCGGACACCATGCTAGCCTAGCCCCGTGCTACGTATCGTAAGGACTTGTGTTACGGGTGCTAGACACCGGAATATATTTAATATGTTTTACAAATTTACCAAATTTTATATATTTAAGATTTTTGTTATAGAAATACATACAATATATAGATAAGCATCCATGACTAAGGCGGGATTCAAACCCGCGACCTTTGTCGCAACATGCTCCGCTTATCCGAGCCCTGTACCACTGCGCCAGCCTGGTCGTCAGATTGTATGTAGGTAATAACTAAATTTTACTAAGAGTATTGTAGCCGAACCTGTCTGAATGAATACCAGCGTAACGTTACAGCAGTTTTCGCCGTCGCTTTTCGTGCGGTGTGTAAGTATCCGGTGGCCCATGGTCCATGGAAGGGGGAGGAGGAGGGAGGGCCCCCTGAAGATGTTGTCACCTTACCGCGGTGAGGTGTCTTGCGTGCCTCTGTGTCCCAAGGCTATGCCGGACAGGGATACCCATACCGGACAGGCTTAGGGGGAGAGGCCAGACTAAGCAGTAGCTTAATAACTGCGGAGTCCCGTCTGAATCAGCAGACGGCGACGTGGATTGGGACGTCTGGGGCGGGTCCGATTTCGGACACTGGTGGCGAGCTTTTTTGAAGTATTGGGGCCAGGACTCCGGATGGAAACCTGAATCCATTCTAGCGCGGCCATCTTGTGTGAACGTGAAAATTTTTGGGGAGTTTTATAAACGAGACTTGTTTGATGAGCCACAGAAGTAGTGCATATTAGTTATAAGCTATACGAGCATTTTGGTAAACATTTTGAAAATATTATTTATATTTATTATTTAAAAAAAAAATAGTAAAAAGTTGTAATTAATGGACGAGCATAACTAAAGGTACTTATTTCAATATTTAATTAGATAAAACTCAAAGAATTATACATATAGGTATATACGTTTAATTGCGATTTACATAATAAATAATTAATCGCATTGATGAATATTTTTAATTTTTAATTAATTAAAAGAATATAGTTAGAGAGATGAGATTTTTGTTTTCATCTATTTGTATTTCTGCGACAGAAAAGAGGTCTCATCGCTTTCGTCTGGTAATCTTCATTTTGATTTTGCATGACAATGCATTTGCACACTGCCCTCGGTCCTGATTGAAAGTCGATGGGGTGGTGGGACTCGGGGATGCATCGAATACCCATTAAAACCCCGCAGATGCCATCAGCTACGTGGATCTAACTGCCCTCAACTCAACCTCTTACTCACCTTGATGTGTCACTATGAACAGGTGTTCGTCGTGGACTGGCTTGGAGGACTCCGCACTCAGCATTCTCTGCGCGCTGAGTAGCTTGTCCAGCATCAGGTACTCTCCGTACAGCATTCCTGCCTCGTTGCCAAGACAGCTGCCTTCCTGGCCAGCCTCCTCGATAACAGATCTGAAACAGTATTGCGTTATTAAGTTTTGGAAGTAAAGACATTTGACCGGTGGCGAAAAATGTAGGTTGGAAGTGAAGACAAAGTGTCTCGGACTGTACGTCACTGTCTTTGACGGATTTTACTTCATTACAATAAATAAGATTCTCTTCTATTAAATAATTTGCTGCAGTTTAGTGTCGGATACAGACAATATACTTATGTTGCCACGTTAGTACCGGCCTTTTTCATTACAGCTTTTTTTTCTTGGAACTTGAATGCTGACTTAGGTACTCGATAGCGGCATGCGTACAACGTAATATAAAAAACGTAATAGCTAATGTTAGAGATTACCACTTAATAGAAATAAACACGATGTTTTTCTATAAATTAAAATATTAATATGTAATTAAATTTATATACCTAGTATTAGCGTCACTCGAAAGTAAAAGGCGTCACTCTTATAGGATCAGTTTATCGCCCGTCTGTCCGTCTGATTCAGCGTAACATGCATATTAAACACTAAATGTGCAATGCAATATCTTGGTGTACTGAATAGCCAGGCTCGTAAGACAACGCCATCAACAGTTATAGCGTCTACGTTCCGTATACGTCGCATTGTTTTACCGTTTCCGAGGTTATCAAAATTTATTATGTAGCTCCTTTCCGTAGACGCAGAATCACGAAAGTCCAGTTGCGAGATGTAACAAATAAGGGACAGATGCGAAAAATTGGTAACATATAGGTACCTACCTATATCACTGAACAAACCCTAACTTAATCATTCTTATAGTCAATTTCATGAGCAACGAGTGTAATCCGCAAATATAAGTTTGTCAACTTTTATAAGCTGTCCTACTCATATCTTCCATTGGAACGGAACCTGTGCGCGCCCGCCGCGCCGCCCGCCGCGGCCGCGGCCGCCCAGCCATCTGACAGGATTTATATATTTATTTGCAAACCATTGAGTTATATGTGTACGTAGTAGTAACAACTCACTGTTGCAAACATAATATTGTTTTTTTTTATCTAAACAATAGTGTTCATGGTAAACGTATACTTTACCTGCAGAATAGTCTTGTTTGTACTGACAAAGTAACAACTTTAAATACTCTAGCATATGCACGGTAATTATAACAACTAATTACCAATGCAAATTTATTTTGTTTGTCTGTTTGGCATGGGCGAAAATAAAAACAATACATTTTGTTATTACATTGTTTTATAAAAAATATTGGGTTCTGTACCCAGTCGGACTCGACACCTCGCACCGAAGGTTCCGCCTCACATAAAAACCATCTGCTGATGTCTGTATTTCTGTATCTGAAAGGCTTTGGAACACAGAAAAAACCGGCCAAGTGCGAGTCGGACTCGCGCGGATCTACGAAAACGGGAGCTTATCTTTTGTATGGGAGCAAAAAAATCACTTTTATTGTATGGGGCTCGCTTAAATATTCATATTATTTAATTTTTTAGTATTTGTTGTTATAGCGGCAACAGAAATACATCATATGTGAAAATTTCAACTGTCTAACTATCCGTAGTTCATGAGATACAGCCTGGTGACAGACGGATGGACGGACATCGGAGCCTTAGTAATAGGGTCCCGTTTTTACTCTTTGGGTACGGAACCCTAAAAAAGCTTATTTATTAGACAGCGTCGACGCAATCAAAAGATACAGTCATAAACTTACATATTCATTTAAAAAAGGAAATACTTTTAGATCAATAGATAAAAGTAGTTCCTATTTCCTGTTTCAAATGATGTTAAATCTATTGATCTAGAAATATTTCCTTTTTGTAACTGACTATTATATTCTGTGTCATTTAATTAATAATAATAATATAAGAATGTATTTCTCGACACAATATACATTTTGTTACAATAATTATTAAGCAACATAAGGAACATAATCACATGATGGCATATTGCGAAAGACTGGTGCCCAAGCTAGGCTTTAGGGGTCTGTATTTCGTCAAGGTCTTCCCTACTCTTTAAAATTATTAGTAGGTAGGCACACTTGCATTCTTTCACCAATCGGATTATCTGCACGAAAAGTTCACGCAATCATTAGTAAGCTCGTAGGCCTTTATTTATACAAGTTGTAAGTAAATCATTTAACTGGGTGAATTCTACTAGGGTTTAAGGAAACAAAAGTGGTCACAGTTTATCTACAGTTACATTAATTTAGTATCACGACGAAGACGTCTATATCTGAGGTGCACAACGGACGGCAGCTATTTATAGCCATATGTCAAGTTGTAATTAATGTTCCGCTTTTTATAGCTCGCGCCGGTCACACTAATTAGATGTCAAATTAATTATTGTTTAATTAATTATAATTTACTCTCGTTGTTCCTTTATAGTTTACAACTGACAATCACAATTACTGATATCGCTTTTTCAACCGACGACGCAAATAGAGGGGTGCTATAAGTTTGACGTCGATATCTCTCTTCTCTTTAGCTGTTTGTTTGTGGTATCGTAGCTCTCAAACGGTTGAACCTTTTTTATGAGGTTTTTATCTTTAAGCTTTATCTTTCGATAGCCGGTTTCCTTGCGATGTTTTTTTGCTACTTCTGATGAAAATCAGTCTAGCTGTTCGAAGACTTAGTTCTTTTCTCTGACAGCGTAGGGTTTTTATTATATAAATACTGAATGTTTTTTTACTAAATAACTTAATACTAGATCAATAATTTCCGACTATCAGCAATCACGATATAAAAACACACGAATTTCAATAATTATGTAAAATAGATTTAATGTCATTTGCCAACGCCTGATCATATGTTAATTAATATATATTTTTAAGGTTCCGTACAAGATATATTATTAGCTACAATTATGTGGATGTCGAGGGACGTAGGAGCCAGGAGGTCATGAGAAGACCCCCACCGCTTGTTGGTCGCCATACACTTTAAAAGTATAACAAAAGACGGGGTACGGCCATGCTCACGTTACTACGTGTAAAAGTCAGCATATATTATATTACGTTGTGTGTAATATGAAACTTTATACTAAGTGTGTGTATCTAGAGTACTTGCGGCACTGTATCACTGTGAACCAAATAAAGTGGCCCGGAGACGGTCACTCGCCGGTCGTCAATTGGCACGTGATTGCCAGTAATGCGAAGGATGAAGCTTCAGTCGATGCCTCCAATTGTCCGGGCTCATTTGTTTTTCGACAGGCGAGCGAAAGACGAAACAATTGTCAATCGCACGAGACATTCAATTGTTTGCGTCATTCGCGATTGTCAGTGGAATTAAGCAAAACGCAGAAGCAAAACTCTGGAATCATTCTTTCTTTCATTCACGTACTTGCGAATGATAACCACTTCAATTAATTTTGTTAACAATTATTTAATCTTCAAAAACGTAATAATGGACATGCGAATGACTATGACCTGGGCCCTTAAAGAGGTCTATTCGATGGAGAACGGTCCCTCCACTTTAGGTATTTAATTTCAATTCATTAACTGAGCACATAGTATTATATATTTTGAATATTGTATAAAACTGGTTCATTTTGTTTATTAACAGGATGACATAATCGAAGATCTTTATTTATCTCATTTGATATTTTTTACGATTTTGTGAGTGATAAAATATAAATATTCATTTGTTTTTACATAACATTATTGATAGAAATATTTATTTCCATAATTCTATACTAATAATAATTTTGGAATTAAAATAGGGTTCCGTAATTGATATTTGAAGTTCTTATTTTTATAATATATTTTTTTAATATTAAGATAAAATGTTGCATAATATTTTATTGTAATAACAACCGCCACAGCTGCGGATTGCTTGTTATTTGTCATAATTTCTCATAATAAAAACAATTGAATGTACCTACAATCTCGAAAAGGACACATGGCCGATTTACTTATTAAACTTTTCAGGAAACGAAATCTAATTATTTTTAAGTGTGATATTTTTTTTTTGTAATAGAAAAAGTGTGGCCCCTCTGTCAGTACCTTAGGGAACTGGACGGAAGATGTGTTGTTATTGTTAAAAAGTTGTATTTTTTCCTGCCCCCTGGAGTATGTAATACTAATATAAGACTTGTAATATTACTAGTGCGGACTATGGCCCACACACTCAAAATAGGTCGTCCATCTGTATACAGGTGGATGTCCCGTTTTCAGTTAAATAAGAAATGGTCACTTTACATAAAAGGCGAGTTGCGCATTACTAAAATTGCTAAAAAAGCCTATATTGTGAATGTACTAATTCGTATTTAGATTTTAATATCTGTAGTGAAACAGCGAGACGGAGCAAACCTTCTTAATTTACAAACGATTGATGCTCTGGTAAATCTTTTAGTACCTATACATGAACCAACTATCTCGTCCTAACTATAGCCACTGTGTTAGCAAATGACTAATTGTCATTTTATTAGCTTATTAAATATTTTAATAAGTTGACTTTACAGTTCTTCTCTGTCATGTCGTCCACGTGTATGACGCTGTCTCTTGGCTCCTCTTTTACTGCCATCTGCCATAGCGTCCCTTTTGCTACCCCTCAATCCTACCTAATATGATAGGTATATAGATATATTTATTTGAGTAGTTATCCAATGGTTTATGGAGTTAGATTATAATTCCTACGAGTATTTTTCAATCACTGCTAATTTGTAGTACTTACTTTCACTTTCTATTTTTTAGTTAGTTTGAATTGCTACATGTCTCATTTATCTAATTCGTTAGATATCTTCGTAAATAAACAACATTTTTATTCATAAAACTATGAATCTTCATGCAATATGAGTTCTTCCACTTTAGTGCGAATATATTTTGATCCAAATGCGCCGAGAAAGTTATTGTATTTTTATTATAATGCTCAATAGAAATGCTCTTATCGAAGTTATCGATACATTAATTCCATAAGGGATGGTAATTAGCAAATCGAAACAATTAGTTTCGCCGTTCATTTAATTTGAACGCAAGTGCTTGGCGCCAATACTAACCACAGATTAAAAATAATATAAAAACTCACCTCATGGGACAGGCCATTTTTGTTTTTTCAGGTTTCCGTTACAAAATAAATAAATGCACTGCACACGCGATATTCCGATAAGGCGTCCGCGAGAGCCGTGCGCACGTGCTCCGGCTACTCCGCGCTGTGCCGACTGCTGGTGCACGATATATAACGGGCCCGGAGGGTGGCCAGTGGCCGCTGCTGGTGTGAAATCTCCCTAAACGGTGCTTTGATTTTTTTGCTCCGACTGTGGGCAATAGACACCTTCGGAGGTGGATGCCGAATACCGATATCATAGGGCTCACTTAAATTGAACTTTTATGGACAACTGGCTTACGCCCGTAGTTTCGACCTCGTGGATTTCAGACGTCAAAAATGGAGGAGGTCTTTGATTCTCCGGAATGTGTTTTGTCCCGCGTGATCCCATTGCCCGGTCACGAATCAATGATGGGATCCCGATAAAATTGAAGGAACTCCACAAATATCATAGGCATCTCAAGAAAAGAACGCTGGCTCGCCGAGCTTTAAATGTTTCGCTGTTAATTACTTCTGTCTTCTAACGACGATATCTCAGAAACTATTCATCTGATTAATATAGATATGACATATTATTCATTTGGATAAGGATTAATACTGAATTGAAAAAAATAGCTTTGAAAATAACATGATCTTTTTGAAAATTTTAATTTTATGTTCAGTGATTTTTGTAAGTCAACCGTTAGAGATAGAGATATGCCATCACGGACTATTTTCTATCCAGGAAACCATCAATAATAAGCATCCAGGAAACCATCGAAATACCCATATAAAATTTCCACCCAATCGGTTCATTCACCACATTTTCCCGCGGTAAAAAATATGCAGTGAACTAAGATAAAAATGTAGATAATATACGTAGTTAGTATATACAGGGTTAAATGTAATTAACGCAAGACTTCTTGCAGGCAGCATGTCTACATCAATACCAACAACATTTGTTCTACGACTTTTGAAAATTAATAGTTTTTAAAATTTTAA
>LUGF01046432.1:121208-141573 GCA_001625245.1 Calycopis cecrops | reverse complement strand
GATTGTAGATTTCTTTTCGGAGAGAGTTTGCTAAAACTATTCCCCATAGGTGACGCCACAGTATTTCTATTGACTGCTCTTTGAATTCGTTCTGTAATTTAATTTTACCAACTTCAATTAACGATATATATTTGTTCAACAGACGTATATTTGTTCAACAAAGTAGTCAGAGGCGAGACAGTACTGCCTGCCTTACATGGAAGATCTTCGCGATGCTCGTACAAGATTTTTATATGACCATATGTTTTTTTACCGCCATTTGTATTTATAAATATTTAGTGATACTACAAAAAGCTTTCAGCTCAAACTTCCATTTATTATTACACTTTACTCACACACTCGTGTACTCGCACACAAAAATAACATATGACAAGAACATTGGGGTGAATATTACTTTTTTTACATCACTAATTTTATAATTTTAGTCTTATCCAGGAAACATATATTTTTACTTTAAGTAATTTTAGAATTACGTGTAAATAAACGGGTAAATAAATTGTCCAAAGACAAGCCCCATTTAGGACTTATTAGACCCCCTTTTGGCCAAGAGATGTTTGGTAGGAAAAATTAGAGTACTGAAAGTTATGTGTTGGTAGTTTAACTCTTACCAACGGCCCTTGGTCCTCCAGCGCCAGTCGCACAGGAAACTGAACAGAACAGGTTGTGATCTGTGCCCTTACATCCCTTTCGATCGCGGTAAATTGACTCTGATTGGATGCGACATCGCAGATAATTATTTCACCGCATGACATGAGGTGGATGTCCCTGACCATGGAAAGTATCATGGATCAGTTTTCCACGAACCTTTTACAAAACTTTTTACAGCCAGCTTATGGAGTTGCCTCCGTATATTTTTTAAATTTTAGTAACTTGTATATATTTTTATACTCTGTGATATTCTTTGTATTTAGTTTAAAAGTTTTGTTTATTAAAATTGTTTATGAAGTCAATAAAGTGCTTAAAATGTTTCAAGTCCATTTCTTGATTGCTATGTTACGTTAAAATTATATATTGCTGTGCCAATATGCCTTCACGAGTTTCTTGTAAATCTTATTCTTTCAATGTTAACTCTTCAAGAATTTGTCAGCATATAATTACAATAATACCACAATTTTTTTACACAATAATTCGTCTTAATCCACGCCGCTATCTGCTGATTTAGAGGAATGGGTGGAAGGGTGTCCTTCAGTTGATTTCTCCCAAGACTGTTCGGCATAACCTTGGTGATCACAGAAGCACGCAAACCTTTCCAACCCTGTTGGAACCAGTCATTAGGCAATGTGAATTTAATACATTGAGCCTTTCTGCTATTCAGTAGAAAATTAACATTAAACCGATGTTTGCAATGCAAACCAACATTGTAAGGGAAATATTGACCTCCTCGCAATTACACTGGTGTCGCTTATATTTAATAATATAGTCCCACAAACTTATCTGACCCAGTGACAGCAGCGCTCTGGTCTCATGAAGTGTTGTCATTAAAATAAAAAATCCGATTTTATAGAGTAAAAATAATGTGTGAGCCGGGGACTAATTAAAATTATGCCATCACAACACTAAATTCATGATAACTATTATTTTAATAGTTAAATAGAAATATTAAATTAGAAATAAAAGAGTGAACTATTATTTATTTTAATTTTATTATTATGGACATGTAAAAAATCGGTTTACTGACGATAGTTGAACGTGACAACGTAACATCCTCTGGTTCGTCAGGCTTTTTTTCCATGGTGCGATTGGAAGCAGTTCTGCAAAATAAATCATCGTTCTAAACAAATGAAAAATTTTTTTCATAAAAATTTTCATTCAGAAAATCATTTTAAATTAAAAAAAATAAAAATACAACAAAATACTTGAATAAAATTTATTGTTTAAATTTCTACTCAACTGTTAAAATTTATATTTTCATTTTATTATTTTAAATATATAATTAAATTTTTCAATAATTACATAATTATTTTTGCAAATTTAATTGTAATTTGTTTTAATTAAAAAAACAACGAAAACGAATTTTAAAAGCGTCCTTTGGTAGCGTCGTCTGTTTAATGTTTATTAGTTTCAGACAGTTCTCAAACAACGCTTGCGTTTCGTTTCTTCCTCGTTAACAAAAACCTTTTTATTATTTTTTTTATTAAATCATATATACTTTGAATATCGTAAATGATTAGCATTATATGAAAAAAATTTACAATTTAAATTTTTTGTTCCTTTATTTTGCAAATAATCCTAAAACATGCAATTCAACAGCAATGTGCTTACGGAACGTAATATTGTTCGGTCAATCATTCATTCAAAACAGGACATGTAACGCCTCAGGAGCCGAGCGAGGTAACGCCGCATGTTGTCATGTTTTTTCGTACAGCCGGCTCAATAAAATTATAAGACGTTGTCACGTCAAAAAAGCAAATTTACAAACTACAATTTTACTAACGGTATTAATGGCGCTTGAAGACGTTTCTCTTCTTGCATAAAAGATAAAACATTTAAAATAATGTTTCTCGCATCCTTTTAGGGTAAATGTGTTATGTGCGTCGCTCCACCAATAATACTGTCCATAGATTATCATTTCAAAATTACGGCTTTAGTGACAGTCTTGGCCCCCGTGTCATATGCTTGTGGCACTATAAAATACGTATCATCGGCACGTAGGACTATTTCTTGATTATCTGTAACTAGATATGACAAGGCATTTATATATTATGTTAGATAAAGAAATACTCCCTCGTGGGACACCCTACTACTACGAACCTAATCACCCAGCTAGAGGCGAAAATAGCTTCTTAGTTATAAAGTAGAGACATTCTTAGACAAAGTCTCGAAATGACTGGGCTGGCAAGAGTCCTTAAAGAGGTCCTTAAAGATTCAAAACTGACTTAAGCTGCTACTATACGAGGCGCAGGTCCAACCGTACATGGAGTCCTACTCTCGTCTTTGGGCCGTTGCCTCTCAACACCAGCTCGCTCCATTTCGCCGCATTCAACGTAAAGTGCGTCGAATCGTTGACGACTAGATTGATTATTTAGGAGGACGGAGACACGTTGGCTCACTGTACATCTTCGACTGTACCTACACATCGTTCCGAGGAGCTGTTAAATTTAATACCAGCAATTGGCTACATTTTATTGTTTACCAGCTTTTTCCCGCGGCTTTGCTCGCGTTGAAGCCAGTGGCGTAGCTACCTTGGGTGGCACCCGGTACCGGTACGGTATATTCCAAAAATAGTATTTATTTAAAAAAAAAATGTAATATTTGCATACTAATTAATTATTACTTAAAAGTGTTAGTTACATATTGTAATATACAACACCTAATCTACCACTTTTACAGCAAATAAATAATTGATTGATAAAATAACTCGGGCATTTTTGATTTTACAGTAAAACTGCGAAGACAAAAATTGTAGGTAATTTGATTCTGTACAAGTTTGGTCCTTACAATTTTTCTTCTGGGATCGATATTTTCGAAAGAAATTTAATTTGAAAAAGCTACATACTATACTTACCGTAAAGTTGAAAATAAAAAAAATATATTGAATTTCTCGCTTTTTAAATTTTATTTCCTTCCAAAACATCTACCCTAGAAGAAAAATTGTAGGAACCAAACTTGTAGAGACTTAAATTACCTACAATCTTTGTCTTGGCGGTTTTACTGTAAAATCAAAAATGGCCGAGTTATTTTTTTGAAAAATAAAAAAAAACCATTTTCGGAATATACGCAGGAGCCAGATTCTGTCGACTTTTTGAATTTACACTCCCAGTGACCCCTCCGAGGGATCTATGAAAAAAAATTTCAAGAACTAATTATTCACGGGTTGGGTAGTTTTTTTGGCTATAATTACTGGACTACAACATACTCACGCAAAAAAGACTGATATGACATAATTTGCCATTTTTGCATAACCCCATAGATAATACATTACATATATGTACATCATTAAGTTATTAGTACGTAGTACATATAACTCAATGATGTACATAAACTAATAACATAACCCTATAGGTTTCGTCCATAGAAGAAGGTACTAAGAAATTAATTTAATTATAAAACTTTTATTACTAATTACTTGTAAAATATTCGATATTAATCTTAATTTAAATATAAAATTATCTTACCTGAACAAAAATAAACGATATGAATCAATCGATCTTTTTAATATTCACTAAACAGCGTTTACGTCTCTAAAATATGTTTTTTCTTTTTATAATATATCAGTTATCACTATAGAATAATAGGTACACGTTTAACAATTCACGCCAACCAAACAACACACTTAACGAAACAAATAAGAAATGTTGCACCTGAGACATCAAAGATCGCGAGTATGGGACGGGGAAGCCCCCACGACAGCGTCAAGCTCTTTTGCGGGAATCCCCGAATTATTATACATAGAGCTGAGCTGAGCTAGTGCTATTGGAGGAATCCCCGGAAAATAAATTTTTGTGTTGACATTGTTATTTGTTAGCATCGTTCTTAAAGATGAGAGACTGGTACCCAGGCGGGTGACACCCCAAAAAGGGTGATACGCGGTACGGACCGCCCCCACCGCCCCCCCTTAGCTACGCCACTGGTTGAAGCCCTTCAATAAAAATCAATGAACATTCCATTCAAATAGAACTGCAATAGAATTCCAATATCTGCTACAATAATTATTTGACACCTCTAAAGAATTTTTTTTTTTACAAAGTCAAAGTCTAACTCATTTATTCATTTAGGTCACAACAAGACACTTATGAAAGAAAAAAAAAACAATAAAAAATGGAAAATGTGATTATATAATAAAAAAGCAAAAAAGAGCAATTCATTTCCAAACATCTAAATCTATGATATAGTCTGAAACTGAGTAATAAGCCTTTTTGGAAGAAAATTATACTATGTCATTTCTAATACCTCTAGGAATATGCGTAGGTAACCTACCTACATATTTGCATAATGATTGGTCGAGTAGTTTTGACTTGAAAGCGTGTTTGTGTGCGTTCTAGGATATTTTTGTCATCTTTCTTTCAAAAAAAATTGTTTATACATATGGTTACTAAAGACATCACAACATTAGAACAATATAAAAGTTATTTATTCCGCTTAGGCTTAGAAGCATGATATAAAGTTATTTTTAATAAATAAAAAAAAACTTTTACATATTTTCTCCTACATTCACAATTATTCATATTAAAGTAGATTTATACGCATTATAGATAAATTTAAGAACCCATTACAGACAAAATATACTAGTTTTAAGTTATCCGAACAAAATGACGGACAGTCGCACAGCAGAGTTTTTATAAGGATTCCGTTTTTTTGCTTTTGAGGTACTTATAGGCGGAACCTAAAAATTGTGTGATAAAATTTATTTTTTTTTTATTGGAAAATAAATATAAAGAAAAGGAACACGAACATTTATAATATGACATTAATTTCAGAAATCTGTCGCTGAAGAGGCCATGAGCAACACCGCCTTTATGAGCAGTATGAAGGATATTCTGTACGTGGAAGATGACGAGGAGGATCTAAAGTAAGAGCCAGTGTTGTACACAGGACAAACATAGGGCTGGTTCACGCGGCCAGCTCGCGAGTCAGTAGAACGACGCCGACACTGACGTCGAAATGTTCCAAATGTTCATATTGCTTTTTTTTTAGGTCAGCTCTGACTTATCTTAAATTTGGTATCAGCTACTGGCCCTGTGTATATCAGCCCTTAGAGTGAACCAAAGTAGTGGCCACCGAGTGATAACATTTTTCTATCATTATAATATTGCGGTTGCAATCATATTTTTTATATTCTCTTTAAAAGTTAACCTGCAGTTAATTAATTACTCTGAAGTATTAGACATCCTTCTAGCAACTTGTCGCTACGTCGGTGAATAGAAAGTATCTTGTATCTTAACTAGCATTAAACTAAATGGCCCTTTAGTTGTTTCATAATAGCCAGAGTGACGACATTTTAAAACACCTAATAACTAACCTATAAAAGCTTATGGCTAGATTTATTTTTATATATAATAGGTATGAGTAGTTGGTGGTTCAGGTTATATATCTAACTGGATGCTATCGAAACCGACGAACATTAAACCTGACTGATTTTAGTAGTACAGTTAAGTCCGCAGAGTGCTTAACATTTATCTGTGGTAAAAACATTTAGCTTTCAGACTTTAGCCCTTTTTGTAAATTTAGCCCCTTTTAAAATATCGATATTATCCCTTTTGTTTGAGGTATGAAGTGTATATGAGCAGGAAACCAAATGAAAATTAGAAAAAAATTAAGCAGAGGAAAATAAAACTAGATATATATATATACGAATTTTGAAGTGAAATGTGGTGCAAATATAGCGGAGGTTTTGTATATTAGCTAGTGCAGTGTTCTTGCATTTTTATTGATTATATTTCGGATGTTTTGGTCGCTGGACTGTTTCATCAATGGATTGTATGTGTTTTTGTATACACTTCATAATTCACAAACTGAAGTTATTGTGTCAAAATATTATTTTTATCAAGTTAAATTTAGATTTTATAATGAGATTTTGAAAGAGTAGCTCGTTACAAAATATTAAAACACTACACTATCAATAGAGCTCAATACGATTACTTATGTATAGTTTTTTCGTCTGAACTTGGCGTGATACACCATCGAGAGTCTTTTAACTAATTAGTTCAGAGGAGAGTAATGCGTGCGATAAATGCGTGTCCTGTCGTTGGTGATGCTATGCTTGTAGTTCACACCTGCATAGTCAATTATAATAATGGAGCTGTAGAGATTGAGCTGAGAAGACGAGCGTCTTTGCTCATTTTTAAGATGTTTTGAATTAACGATTAGAATATGACGTCATATAACATTTTTTGAAGTAAAACTTCTATACACGCATTTGACATGGGGAGTAAGCCGGCGAGAGCATTACATAAAATCACACATCGGGCGAGGCCAATGCAAGCTGTCATTCAAATTCAAAATTCAAATTCGATTTAAGTGAAACTCTGTTGAATTTGTGTTTTAAATTAATAATTAAGTTTTACTTCAGTTGTGTGGCCTAAAGCACACACTTTTTTCTAGTAACTGCTAAAAATCGTTACGTTTAGCCGTCGTATTGTGTATATAGCTACATATAGTCCCTATAAACCTCGTTGCTTTAATATGCAACACTTTACACTACTAAAAATAATTTATATAAATTTTATAAGAAAATTTTATAATGGAAATATTAAATTATATGTTAATTGATTTTTTTTTAAATACACTTTGGCTAGTATTTACTATGTTATCATTTTCAAAAGTGATTGTTTGTTATTGTATTATAGACAAAATTTGTTTCATATTTTTTCATTGATTTTACTGATTATTAATTATTATTATCGTAGTAGGTAATTTGTAGCAATTAAAGCCCGATCAATAAAATAGAAACCTCACAATATTCAGCAATATTTATTTTATTTATCGGGTTTCATAATATTTACTAGTGGTAAATGAGTTTCAATAGTCTAGTGTGTATATTATATGTGTATTATAATAGATGAAAATTGGTGAAAATTTAATTATACTAATTATTAGTAAACGTGACTTACAAAAATTATATTATGGAATTACAAAATTAGTTAAGTTGTTGCACAAAAACTATGAGATTGTGGTTAATTCTGTCGTTGCGTGTTCCACGAAGAATCGCCACGGTCTCATTGTAAAAATTACCAAAATATTACTGTTTATGTGATCTATTTTATTTAAGAATGTTTGGACTTGGACTTACAGCATCTGTGGTCACTAGCGGACCAAGTTTAGATGCACATTACATTGAATGACATTACCATAATCACGATAACCCAGCGTCTTAGAGTCCAGGTTATATTATTGAAATACCTGTATACTAGTTTATTCAAGTAAAATACGTTTTTTTTTAAATTATATGTATAGAAAATGGAGAGCCACCTCATATTTACCAAATAAAGGTTAATAATTTGTAAATATGGCGACAGTAAATATGAGTCGCCAACAACCTTCTCTCATGGCTGTTGCGGTTTTTGGAATTGTTTAATTTTCAATGCATTTTAGTATTTGAAGCATTTCTGTATATTTATTGAATTTTTACGTTATTCCTTGTTTTTTATGCTATATTGGATGATATTCAGTTGTATTTTTTAATATATTGATATTTAGCTGTAGAATAAATGATTTACACTTAAATTGGATACTTATATTTTGTTCGAGTCATGTTGGCGCGCGGCGCTGTGTGTGCGTGCATGTTTGCGTGCGCTTTGTGTAGATGTGTGTCAGTGACGTGACAGTAGCCATATAAGGGTCAGCTCACACCGACGGAGTGATGGGAAAGAGACCAATTTAAATTGAATCTAAAATGATTATTTATATTATAATGTGTCCAATAAAAATAACAATTTTTTTACTAGCATCTCGCCCGCACTTACACTTGCGTGATTTGAAAAAAAAACACTTCTTAATCGTAGTCTATATATTATTGTAGAATAAGTACATCTATAGGGTAGCACCCTATCTAAAATCATTCACCATTCTAATTATAAAAATTATAGCTGATGTGATATAAATACATTCCGTAGAAGATACAATACATGCCGTATTGTGTCTTCTTGATGGAAATTCATATTGAAATATGAATAAATACCTACTTTAATTGTTGAACGACCTCCAGGCCCGCACACATAGGCATTGTATGTATAGAAGTTTGACGCACACAGCGCCGCGCGCAGGTGACAAGATGTATGTATGTAAACTGTATTTGTAAATATATATTCCCATCACTATTATGATCACGTGAGGTTGAAATTATGATAAAACACACACATTCATCCATTAGTCATCTAGTTGTCATATTCATCATACATTTCGATATCATCATCATGTGTCCGTCCAATGTTAGGTAAAGACATGCGCGGGAACGCCCTTCACCTTTTGTAATACGATAACGTCGGTGACATATATATTAAATATCGTCTGCTTGCGGTAAAATACAATTCTACGAGAAAATAAAAAGTATATTCGAATAGATACTTATTATACCTTAGTGTCTATACATATAACAAAGCTAAAGAGGGTCTAAAACAAGAAGGGTCGAATCGAATGAAATTATAGCGATATATGGTCCAAAACTTGAAGAACTAAATACCTATGTACCTAAGTATTCAAGTAAGTCCCTATATAATATTAATCTCTTCAACGTAATCCTTCGTATAGTGCGTAGTACCAGGTACTTAGGTAGGTAGGCACTAGATTACATCGGCTTCCTGAACCTACCTGTATGTAATAGACGACAAATGTATATACGAATAGACAGAGAATAACTGGATTATTCATCGATAGGACTACATCCTGTACAGACCTATTTGCGTATTAATTTCTAAAATGTCTTGCATAAACATACAAAGACCAGCTATAGTTTTATTAAATGTATAGATTAAAATAATTTTAAGGTTTTACTAGCAAGCAGACGACTGACGAATTATATACAGTTTTATAAATATAATGAGGAAACATCAGCATAAAATATGTACAGAATCGTTCGCACTATGAAGAATAATCTAACGACACCGCATACGTTAAAATGCGTGAGGCGGCCACGCTGCAGTCCCAGGGTACACGGACATCTACATACATACATATAACAGAACAAACATGACGCTCCTTCCGACGCTGTTGGGTAAAAACAATCAACCGATCAAACATAATGAGAGCACTTCATTTTCATTAAAAATGTGAGCTTTAATATCGGTTGTAGTATTCGTAGTTTGTACCTAATTATATTGTAAATAAATTGCTTCATCACGTAGATGACGTAACGAGCTAGGTTTCGAGCTAGACAACTCCGTGTAAGGGTCACGACACATGTATACGGTATGACGCCGCGACAGTCGCTCACCGTGCTGTGACGTCACACGGCGCCACAGTGCGACAACCCACGCCAGTTTATACACATGTGTAAACTCACGATCAGCATTCTATACTATGCAATTAGCCTTTTCCCCCGGCAAGGTTGTACCAGCGACAGTGCTGCTACTGGTGAAAAATTAGTTAAACTTATAGGCATTACATATAATTATGTTTATTTATATTATTTGTCTAATACTTGTTTAATTATATTGTCATCATGTTTAGATTAAAAGTAAATTATAGTCCTAAGAGTAGATCTCTACTAGTGCTGCGCATGCGCTGTTTTTAGCAAATATTTCTGGAAACCTTCAACCTCATTACGCATGGTAAATGTGAGACATCCGAAACGCATTCTACGAGACAATACGATCAGTATACATATATCGTGACGAATTTTCGTTTCGTCGAGTTTCAAATTACAACGATTTTAAAGAAGTTTTACTTAACAATTCGCCCGGATTTACGTAGTGCCGTGTGGGCCGTCAGTGACTGGCGAAACATGTAATAATGTAAATTTAATATATTGTAATGTAATTGTAATGTCGAAATATAAGGCGTTATAAAGGATTTGATTTTTATAGATGTGTGTGTCCCTAGAACTTTGTAGTGGATTTATTGCACTGGAAGCCAATGCGCGAATAAAGAAATGATGGCGGTGTGTTTATGTGTTGAGTTGTAAACTTTATCTGCGAGCATTCGATGGCATGCGAGCGATGCATTCAGATGAACTTAGTATTATGTTTTAAGTAAATTCACTTATTTTATTTATTTTAAATTATTGTGAATTTGTCTCCCTACCTCTACAATATTAAAGACATTTGTAAAAGTAATCGATAAAAATTAATCTGTAAGTATTTACTTGTATCACCGTCGTCGTGGTCTTGTGGCAAACGGTTCAGCCACAGCTTGCGAGAGCCCGGGTTCGATTTCCGTGACTACGACGTGCGGCAGTCTGGACAAACAGTGTTATTTAATGTCCAGTAATAATTATGTATTTCATTTTATTCATATCTCGTGAATTTATAGATTTACTATGACATTTGAAGGTTATTTTAACTAAATAAGGTACACATCCATGCCGTATTACCTTTAAGCAGCTAAACCAATAACAAACTTTTTCTTTCATCACAATTCCCAGTATTCACCGGGTATCATTGTTATCATTTCTTTATTGGTGCAGTCAATGATATTGTATAGTAATGTGATGTTGTGAAACCTTGGTGTAGGCCCGTGGACATATCTAACAGTGCACTAGTCATTTGAGTTGAGTGGTCTGTAGTGGTACCGTACCTTTTGTTATGTTGGAATAAAGTTTTACATTTTTATGTTTGTTTTTACATCCATTCCCTCTACTTTGAAGTTTTAAGAGTAGAACTACTGAGAAACTTAAGCGGAGTGACTTGAAACAATTGTAGCGAGTCAGAGATAGTGCCATGCTGCATGGTACCTACTCGAGTATCTCACATGACAGCACAATGAACTGAGAGCTATGCTGTCGTGTTTCGTGCGGTCTGCGAGTTTCTAGCGGCCCATAGGAGAGGATGAGGAAATGAGAGCAACGCATCTTCAAAACTATATTAGGTTCATGTGTAGGGCGTCATTAAAAGGCTCTGATTGTTTGTTTGTCTCCTTTTACTAAAAAAAAAGTAAACCCGAGTCGAAACCAACCAGGTCAACATCACTAGGGAGCATCTCGCTCGCATAATACAGAGGTGAAGCGCTAGCTATACGTATGGTTTGTGAGTCTGGTGATCCATTGGGATTGAGATTCCCGCTAGATGTCTAACTCTAAAACTAGGTACGGCGCATGATTTTGGCTTAACTGTTGCCTTTACCTCTTGCACGCTGAAAATTTACATAATATTCCATGTTGAAATGAACCTAATAGCTTTTGATAAGTAATATGTTTTATATTTTAGCAGAAGAAAACACTTCCATCTACTTTCTCTGTACGATCACTAAAAGTTCTAAAATATACTGAAATTTACAATTATTCCTGGTTTTTATAAGCATATCCGTGTGATTATTTTAAAGCAGCCAACCTACATTATACAGATTCATTATCCGTATAATGTAGGTTGGCTGCTTTAAAATCGCAACCTCAGCTCATGGCTAAGCGGCGATAAACCGGGCGGTGTAAACAGGCCAGTACCGTGTAGCCGCGCCATATAAACCGCCCTATAAAACGGCGCCGAACTTGCGAATGGCTTATTTTATTCGCGCCGTTTTATTATATCCCGTGTACTGACCTCGTTCGTGCTTCTGCTTATCTGTTTCTACGTCACTTCACGTTACGAAATACGAAAATAACATTGGTAAGAGTTTTGTTATAGTGTAAGGGGGTGAACGAGCAGCGAGCCTTCTGATGACTCGACATCCAATAACAATGCGGCGGCATCATGTGCGTTAAGAGGAAACTACACTAACCTCCCTGGATCCGGCCCAACCTGGCTGCAATGCAGAAATCTTTAAAGTTGTCAAAGAAATCTGTGGATTTATTTAATAAGATAGCTGACCCCAAGAGCCATGACTGGAAGAAATACTTAACGCTCATGGTTATTTAAAATATGTATTAGTAATGCCTTTGCTACAATATGATCGTGAAGTAATGGCTATGCTGCCGCTTTTTCTGACAATCCTGTTACCCATGTTAGCAATAGAGAAGTAATAGACTATAGACGTCTGGGATCGAACTGGGGTTTTATACTTTCAGGCCCATATTCGCCTGTGCTAAACAACCTTATAGCAGATGACGAAATTTACTTTGCATTGTAAAAATATTGTAGCTGTTTTTCTTTGCCGGAATATATGGTTAAAACAACATTTTTTAATGATATCTAGCTACATTGATTTTTCACCCTCTACTTGCCCCATACAAAATTAGATGAAAATCATTGAAGCCGTTCGCCAGGTTCCGATTATATACCAACTTATACAATAATTGCTCGCTTAGAGGTAGATATTAAATAATATTGTATAATTTTGTACAAGTACTTAAGTCTACTTCCCGGTGACATGAGTTACGGCAAGAAGTGAGACAACAAAACGAAGAATAGAAAAAAAATGATACAAAATGCGTGCGTTTGTTTGTTTTGTTTTGAGAACTTTTATAAGTTGGTCACCTCCCGTTGGCATGTATTCCTCACTACGCCAGGTCAACTAGCACTTGGGCGATTTTTACACGAAGCCCAACTCCGAGTAACAGTGGCAGATGGACTTCGCAGTCGGTGACTAAATCCAATTGCGAGGGATTACGCTTGACATTGCGCCGTTACCAATGCGATACACGAAGGGTTAGTTCGTGAATCCAATAATAAATAACTTCAGCTTACTGAATTTAATTATCTACTTAATCTACTTCCTACTTTATACTTTATCTCAGTTTTATGTAGAACATATTGTAGTGGCGTAAATATTATCTACGCGAATGTCTCAAACAAGTATTAAGTAGAACACTTCGACTGTTTATGAGGCCTGCATCTCATGGGAGTTTTGGGTAGGACCGAAAGGAGGATGAGAAAGTATTCAGTTTTTAATCACGATGAGGCAGAGCTATCATGTATTTTCGAGGTCGTCGGTCTTGGGCCTGATTTCTCCGATAGTGTGAGTCAATCGGGCCATCGGAATGGGAGGATAAAGGAAGATAATACACTTGTACCTTTGCTAAGCCACTCGTTACAGAGATGGCCGCCATAGCTGAAATTCGGTCAGGGAGACATTTTTAGTTAATTTTTTTCTGATTTTCCAAAGGGCAAAGGGGTCCAATAATTGAGCCTTATGGTGACTATTTAAATAAGCAAATCATAAGATAATATTTAAATTTTTGACTCAATCAAACGACCGGCCGGATCACCGAAAGCTACTGCTGCAAACCTCTACGGACACCCATATACATTCTCTCAACCAACACCAACTAAGCAAACCTAAAACAAGTTCCTAATTGTGAAAGACACAAACAGCACCAAAGGTGACAGCTTTCTTCAAAATAAACAGCAAGGAACATTTTTAACAGTATTACAACTTAATATATAGGTTATAGTAAATTCGTACAAATGCCAGTCGCGACGCAACGCGATTGGAAATTGGATTGCGGTGGAATTTAGTTAGTGTTTTTGATATAAATAGTGATAGACACGTGACGGGCTACGTCACGTTATCGCGCCTACGTACCGAAACGTGAATGAAATCAACGACACATGCTTGATATAACATAAGGAATAGACTCGCAAATATATGTCTTTTTTTTTAAGTAAAAGTTCTATACACGCGCTTGACATGGGTAGTAAGTTGGCGAGAGCGGTACAAGAAATCACACATCGGGCGAGGCCAAGGAAAGTTGTCATTCAAATTCAAAATTCAAATTTGATGAATTTTTAAAAAACTTATTTAAAAAACAAAAAAACGCGCGATAGCGTGACGTAGCCCGTAACTACGCTAATGAAAATATATAATTAAATTTTACTTCATTTTTGTGGTCTAGAGCACTTTTTTATGATATACTTAGGAGACAAACGAGCAGTTGGAGGCATTTTCATGAATACCGACGCCCATAGACATCCGCATAGAGGCTATAGGAATGCCCTGCCCCCCTTTCTCCTCCCACCTCCATGGGCATATAAGCAATTTTCAACAAGAGATTTTATATGCCGCCTGAGCGCTACGGCCGCGTGGTTGCATCCACCTTACCAAGTAGTCAGTCTACCGTGTAGGAGGCCGTCCATGAAACTCCATCTTCCGGCGCGGGACCGCCACTCGAGATCCTATAATCTGCGGTTATCGATACTGCGAGCAATGTGGCCAGCGCGTGTGCATTGTTAAAAAGTAATGTAGGTAGATTGTTTTAAGATTGATTTAAATATCTACTTAGATACATACCCGAATAAAATGTGTATAAAATGTTTAGTAGAGTATTTTATATCGTTGTATATCGGCGGCATCCAGCCCTAGTGTCCACTAATAGGATTATAGGGTAAGTTTTTATATAAGAGCTGGAAGTGGACGGCCCTCGCGGAGTGACACGTCAGCCGCAGCCGCTAACCAGTGAGTAGCTCATACTTATTCGATACTTCGATTGACTTACAAGCAATTAAACGCGGTGCATAAACAAATAAACTTCCAAGTTTGTGCTGTAACTATCACAGCGGTCCCTTAACGCCTTTCCACTTCAACGGTAGTGTAACTACACCTTTATGCCCATAGCAAATTTACCGCATTTTCTGCATGTAAAGAAGCTGAACCAAATAATGTTAGGCGTTGCGGTTACTCTACAGCGGTTATTGCAAGAGAATCGTCTTCTGGCGTAGATGTATCGGTGCACTGTTATGGATCGCTATATGAGTAGTATCAGTTCAAGTGGTGGTAGTTGTGCACAGTGCGTCCGTGATGATAGTGTTGATTTGTGAAAGTAATACTTGTATTAAAGGTTCTGGTACAGTGCATCTGACACACTGGTGTTTGTTTTATACCTTCAGTTGGCTCATTCCTGGCAAAGCTTAACATTTTGGAAAACTAAGACAGTGCTAAGAAATGGGCAGGCAAGGCCACGTGTGGCCTACAAAAAATAATTTTGGAGGACCACTTGTTCGCACTACACCTCAAAGTGACACACGTTGTCACGTTTCGTGCGGTGTGGTCGCGAGCGCGTCAGCACGGGATATCCGTTTTGTCCTATGCGGATGTCAAGAGTGTCACCAGTCACCAAAACATATAGAAATTGCACAAGACGCCTAAATGGTGGTGTATGTTTAGATAGTTCATTATTACTCGTAGACATATATGATAAATTTCATGCCGAAGGTGTGTTTCTCTGTAATCCTGTACCATGAACGTATATAATTAAAACTTTTAGTATGAAGGGGTGAATCAGAATTTTGTGACTTTGTGACGTCCATAAACATCCACAGTACACACACAATATTTTCTGCAAAGGCCACAGGCTAACGTCTTCACACCGATGCTTCTTGTCGTGCCAGCCCGATAAAGCTACAAAGCGTTTCAGCACCATAATACACTTCTTGCACAAATCAATTATTATCAATCATAAACAATCATCGTAAACGATTTTACTTACGTAAAAAAACACGTCGACAGTGTTTATATTTGGACATGTAGAGAATTTAATTCAATGACAAATAGCGTTCGTTTTTCAGGCGGATTAATGTAATCCAATAACAGTAACACGCAACCTTAAACCTGGCCGTACCGGAGTCTGAGGTCACGCCAGCGGCCGGAGGTTGTGCGGCTTCCGTAAAGTTCCGGAAATTCGCTGAAGATCGTTGACAGTTAGGGAATTAATGACCGATTTTGAACGCTTTTGGTGACGGCCGATGCCTCCTGCTTGAAGGGCGTTTGAAACTCCACTAAACCGCACGAAACGCTACAACACGGCTGTTATTTTGAGCTGTTGAGCTACATATATATAATACTTCCGTTTAGATCAGTACTTCAACTCTCTTTGCAGGTATCTCTGAGGACGACGATCCCTTTCCGAGTTAGGTGACCTTTAATTGTGCGTGTGACAGTTATGGTTTTTAAATGATATGCTTTTTAATAGTACAAAAAAGCAAACGAGGAATCTCGCTTACACGAGACCGTGACAGTGTGCTGTCGTGTTTCGTGCGGTGTATAAGAAGAAGGTGGCCCATGGAGGGAGAAGGACAAAGGAGGGCAACGCATCTGTATAGCTTCTATGCGGATGTCTATGGGCGTCGGAAAGCATAAAAATGGCTTCGACTATTCGTATGCGCCCCTATAGCATAAAAAAAAATTTATGACTTCCTATTTATACAGATGCGTTGCCCTCTCTCCTCCTTCTCCCTCCATGGGGGATGGCTCTATACTTGTTTCAGTTTACATTTAAATATACTTGTTTAAGTTTTAATTAGTTCATATCAAGTGTACAGTGTAGTGCCACGCTGCATGCATGCATGTAGCCGAATTGGGCCGGCACGACCGGGGAGGTACCTCTCGCATACACGAGACAGGCGTAAAGTAAAAGCTGTGCTGTCGCATTTTGTGTGTAAGTAGCCGGTGGCCCATAGAGGAAGGACGAAGAAGGGGGTAACTCATCTGTATACCCTCTATGGTCCGTAGCCTGCAGATACTGAAATGGTGGAAAAAGGTTGAAGTAAATTCTTATTGTATTAAATTCTTTGCGGGTCCCAGTTAGGGGTTGCCGCTGTAGATCCTTGCGACACAGGAGTAGCAGCGGTGGGAACGAGTGGTGAGACCAGCCAGTAAAAAATACTTACTGCATACAAATGCATACATGCATACGCTCGAAGAAAGTCCTTCGCACATTTTCGAAGCATCAATAATAATAATCAACCGAGAACAGAATGAGTTCTGTTTTTGTTGTGAACAGAATCGTCAGCAGGGAGACGCTGTTGTAGCCGAGGACTGGCCCCATGTGCGTCTAGAGGAAACTCGTAACTGTGTTACAGAACAACTTACTCCAATTCCGAAATATAAACTTTTGTTCTTAGGTCAGTGAAAATAGCCATTTATGTTTGTTCTGCAATTCTGCAATAAATAAGTGCTAATTGAGTATTTTCTTTCAATTTGCGTGCAAAAATATAATTTTTCACTAAATAATAACATGGTTACTCATTAATAACAGAGTATTTAATTTTAAAAAATCTAATACATGATGGGTATTGGTTTTTTTTTAATCTAGGGAGCCAGCCGGTGTAAACTCGAGAAAAAAAACCATAGATCTAAAGATCTTATTTTAATATCGTACGACAATTAGGTATTATAATCTTAAAATTAGGTTTTATTTTTTATTTATTTTTAGAGAGAAATTAATTACAAGCTCTTTGCCAAGCCTTCCCTTCAAGAAAAAAACTGCAAAGAAATTAGATCTTATCGTAATAACTATGTTTTATTTAATTTGAAGGTAAAGAGAGTTCGGAAGCAAAGAGTTTTTACTCCTTTGTGTTAAAAATAACGTAGCAAGTTCGCTTTGAAAGACATAACTAAGATTGAATTATTTTAATTAAGCGTTCGTTAATTACCTGTATTGGAAATATCTCTAGCGATCTATTAAATGTTAATTTTAATAAAACTTTTCCATCAAGGATGTGCACGGTGCGTAGATGGTTTAGACTGACATTAGAGAGAGAGAGCCTCGGTTGAGTTAACATTGTATCAAGACTTCGTTTACTTTTATTATAACTTAAGGGACAAACGAGCAGTCGGAGTCATTTGACGATTAGCGATGACAATCAGTGTTATGCTGCTTTTCCGCCCGTCTGACCATATTAGTTAGTGAGAGTCTCTACTCTCACTAACAAAGTGCGACGGCGTAAGCTGAAGCTGATCTTGAGATGTAAATAATAATTGTTTATTTAAGACATAGTCCATATTATGATTAGTAACATAAGGCCTTACATCTACGGCTAGTAGTTATGTTCAGCCCCTGTATGATTACGTTACAACTTCTCACTTCTCCTTCACCAGGCCGGCACGGAGATGAGCCGGCGGCAGCAGCTGCAGCTGCCGACGCTGCCCAAGACGCTGACGCTGGAGGAGAAGAAGTACCTCCTCGCAGTGGAGAGGGGGGACATGGCTAATGTCAGGAGGTAAACGAACTTATTTTTTTGCAAACGAGATACTACCGACACTGAGCAGTTGAGTTTCTCTCCTTTTCTCCATGTCTCCCTGGGATTTCGGTAATCTCACAACAAAACTCACGCGAAAGTTTTAGTACTGGACGCGGGTACGTCGTGAGCCGGAGATACCTCCTCGTGCCGGCACAGTTTGGCACAGTGATTAAGAGTTCCATCACTACATTAACAAAATTAGCATCGCATAAGAGGGCTTACACAGAGAAACAGGTTACCGGTACCTACAAAACCTGTATGGATCGGTACCTGTAATATTGCAATGTTATGGAAAACATTGCAATGTTGTAGCTTAGGCATAAAGTGTAACAAATACACATATTCGCTTTCTCGTTTATAATATTAGTTTATGCTATTATGATTCACTACTAAAGGTAGGTCTCTATTGCTGAACGTCGAGAGCAGCGGTCGGCAACACGCGGCGCGCCGACTTCTAACTTGCGGCCTGTGAATGTTCTATTGGACCATGTGCTGCCCACCTTTAGTTTATTTGGCCGCCTTGTGACCCGCGCCTGCCGAAAGATTGCCGACCTCTGGTTTAGAGTAAATAAATTGGTAAAAAAATAACTTTTCGTATTTATGGAAAGAGGAAAATATTATATGATATAACTGTAATTTAATATCATGTAATAATAGGTACATGTATAATATCTTGTATAGCTTCACCATGTCTAATTATCTTCTGCATCTAATTTCTTTACGAACTGTGGAATGAAAATAGCATACGCAATACTTTCTTATCTATTTCCTACACGTAAGAATCGTACTTCCAGATGCCTTCAAAGAGCTCACCGCAAGAATTACATCGACATCAACTGCGTGGACGCGCTCGGGCGCGGCGCGCTGACTCTCGCCATTGAGGGGGAAAACCTGGAGATGGTGGAGCTGCTGGTGGTGATGGGGGTGGAGACTCGGGACGCGCTGCTGCAGGCCATCAGCTCGGAGTTCGTGGAGGCGGTGGAGCTGCTGCTGGAGCACGAGGAGCTGATCCACAAGCCGCCGCAGCTCTATGTGAGTACACCTCTCTATGCACCCCAATCTGGGGACACCATCTCCACATGCGGCATCCGAAGGCGCTGGCTACCGACTAAACCAACGGTGTCCCCTCTTGTTCGACAAAAGGTATCGTGGAAACGCGTTAGCATGCTTCCGGACTAATGTGTATACCATGCTCTTTATTAAAGATGTCGCCTGTAAAATTGGTCGATTGTCTTTTATGATAAAAAATGATAGGAACAGCAATCGTTTGGTGATAACAACTTGTAGTTGTCTTCTGTTTTTGTTTTAACAAGTTTATTTGTTCGAAAGCGCTAATATCCCAAGAGCCAGCGAGCGCCAGAATTTCGTCATTTTAAAAAAGTTAAAAGTTTCTCTGCGCATACAGGTAAGAACTATCAGCGAATATGGAGTTTGGGTCGTGGTTACTTTAGCAGGTAATATATATCAAAAGTGATAGAAGATATGAAATGGTACATTAGTTTCGTTAAAATGTAAAGCTCAACTTTTTCAAATTTTCTTAGGAATAATATAAAAAATCATGTCATAAATTGCCGGATATTTATGACGGTTGCAACCTCTTGCCACACACCCTTGAATTTTAATAATTGTTGAATTTATAAAGATGGCAACAGCATATGTACCACAGAGTTTTATCATCCCCCTCGACGGATCTCCACTTTGTCGTGGTGAGGGGGCTTAGTAGCCGTGGCTTGGACAACCACGGTGAACCAAGAGGGATCCCGATGGGGACGCGTCGAGTGGGCTTCGCTAGGCCCGCTCTGGGTGCGTCCATTGGACGCATGCCGTCCATGGAGGTGGGGTCGCGGGAGGAGAGGTGTCTCGGTGTGTCGTTGCCGTGCACC
>LUGF01046432.1:104416-118082 GCA_001625245.1 Calycopis cecrops | reverse complement strand
GTTCATCCTCGACACATGACCAGCCCACTCCCACTTCAGCCGGGCGGTCTTGTTGCCGACGTCTGCGATGCGGGTCGTTGAGCGTAGCGTCGTATTCCGCTTATGGAACATAGTAAAATAATTTTAATAGACATACCGCCAGTACCTACTATAAGATTCGTTAAACATAACATGAGTCGCGTCTATAGAATGCTCAAATTGCTGGCCACGTGCACTGAGTTTGATCTCGGTTACGTATCTCCGGAAATGATTTTCCCTATTTCCAACAATACGATTATTTCAGTTCGTTGCTCACCCAAACATACAACAACTGCTGGCGGCGCTGTGGTACGACGGCGTGCCGGGCTTCCGCCGCAAGAGCGCCTTCGAGAAGATAATGATAATCTGCCGCGTGGCGCTGCTGTTCCCTTTCTACTGCGCGCTGTACATGGTCGCGCCCAACTGCGCCACCGGCCGGGTCATGCGCAAGCCCTTCATGAAGTTCCTCATACACGCCTCTAGTTATTTGTTTTTCTTGTGTAAGTATTTTGTGTCGTCTAACAATAACTGACCAGCGAAGGTTATGCACTTTTACAATAATGGATCAGCTCAACTGTCATAACGCATACTCACAGACCATTGTCGTTCTGATCGTGTAATGCACGGCACTAAGTACCTCTCACTAATCTAACTATTCAAAAATTCCTACAAGCTGAAAGATTGACATCAACGCATAAGTTAAGAAAAAATGAACATTTCGCTTTTTTCCAGTGATACTGATCCTGGTATCGCAGCGCGCCGAGACACACCTGATGCAGCTGCTCGGCTCCGAGACGCAGGAGCAGGAGCAGCAGCGGGGGCAGGGACCCTCGTACCTAGAGGTGCTCATACTCGTCTATGTCCTTGGTGAGTGTGTCGTGTCGCTAAGATACACCTGATCAGGAGTAGCAGCGGGGGCAGGAACCCTCGTATCTAGAGGTGCTCATACTCGTCTATGTTCTTGGTGAGTGTGTCGTGTCGCTAAGATACACCTGATCAGGAGTAGCAGCGGGGGCAGGAACCCTCGTACCTAGAGGTGCTCATACTCGTCTATGTTCTTGGTGAGTGTGTCGTGTCGCTAAGATACACCTGATCAGGAGTAGCAGCGGGGGCAGGGACCCTCGTACCTAGAGGTGCTCATACTCGTCTATGTTCTTGGCGAGTGTCGTGTGGAACGATAAGTCCAAGATTCTTTTACCCCCTTTTGATTTTTCGAAGACGTTGCGTGTGCCCCACGTGCCTTCTCACAAAAAGCTGTGCTATTATAAAATGCTACCACTCCGTTGCTGGTCATTTAAGAAAAGACTGAGAAGGATTAAAGCAAGTTTCTTCCAGGTTTTATCTGGCAAGAGACGCACGAGATGTACGTGGAGGGCCTGCGAGCGTACCTCCGCAACCTGTGGAACTTCATCGACTTCACACGCAACTCCCTGTACGTGGCGGTGGCGGTGCTGCGGCTGGTGGCGTACGTGCAGCAGGCGGCAGAGATCGCCAAGGATCCGCAGACGAGGTTCATACCCCGGGAGAACTGGGATGATTTCGACCCGCAGCTGATTGCTGAGGGTCTGTTCGCCGCTGCCAACATCTTCAGGTACATGGACAGGAGTAATAATTTAATACGCAGGTTTTGGGTTTTTAACTCCCAATAGAACTAGATATTTAATTTTGTAACATTTGAATCAGATATTTTTTTTGTAGTCTATCTAGCGGGAGGGGGAGGGCAAACAAGCAGACGACGACATTTTTGGGATTACCGACACCCATAGACATGCGCATAAAGGCGCATAAAGGTTATACAGATGCGTTGTCATCTTTCCTCCTCTCCAGAGGCCGCTGGATACCTACGAACCTACCATATGAAACGCGAAAGCAGTTGTCATATTAAGCTGGTATCTTATAAGCGAGAGGTACCCAGCTTGTGCGTCTTAATTCAGCTACAAGGCCTCTTACTTACTTATATAGATAAAAAATGTGCGCCCAGCGTACTGCGATTTTCAACTTAGTAGAAGATTCGTGCTGTGAAACTTATATCATCGTTTACCGCAGCGCCCTGAAGCTGGTGCACCTGTTCTCCATCAACCCTCACCTCGGGCCGCTGCAGATCTCCCTCGGCCGGATGGTCATCGACATCGTCAAGTTCTTCTTCATCTACAGTCTCGTGCTCTTCGCCTTCGCTTGTGGTGAGCCTTAGAAATAGTAATAGTATTCCTTGCCAAATTGCGGCTGTTATGCCCGTATCAATAATTATATTGCACATGTGTGTGCAGATATGTGTGCATTCCATTCCGGCGTACTCTTAATCTGATGGGACAGCATTCTAAGATGACTGGAAGAATAATTCGCAGAATAGACGGCTTAACGTTTTTTTCAAGGCAAGGCAGTAGTAAGACCAGCAACTTCCTGACTCTTGACTGCTGTTATCTGCTATTATATGTTGAACTTGAACCAGAGAATTCAAGTTCTGACGCTGAGCATTATCACGAGAATAATTAGGTAGGTACTGAAGTATAAACCTAGCTTAACCTAAATGTACACGTAGGACTGAACCAACTTCTCTGGTACTTCGCGGACCTGGAGAAGCGCAAGTGCTACGTGCTCCCCGGCGGGCTGCCGGACTGGGAGCACGCCGGAGACTCGTGCACGAAATGGCGTAGTTTCGGAAAGTACGTGGGACGTAGTCACGTTTGGTTGACGCTAGTTTGACACGTAGATTGGGATCTTGGTAGAAGGTGGCGTTACTGTACCTTTTGAGGTTAATTAATTATATAAGGTTTCATCAATACCCTCTTTCATCAATATTTATATTCTTTATAATAAACTTAAACAATATTATGATATTCCTGTGATCACTCTTCCTTTTCCCTTCGGCTGAAGCTCCTGAAATTTTATTGCCATCCTCTTGTTATGCCACTGTTAGCTGACTTCCTGTTTAGGGTCATGTACTGGGCTAGTGTCGCACAGTTTTATACTAGGTTTTTTATTCCTGTAGATATACTTTAGTGCCGACGAACCTTATATTATCTATACATATAATAAAACAGTAATCCGTGTGTCTGTACATTCAAGATATTTAAGAAACACTAATTCGGGGCGATGTTAAAATAGTATTAGAACACTTTTCAATGTTTTTTTATTTTTTTTATCAGTCTGTCTGTTTGCCCGGGCAAATCTCTGAAGCTGCTGGACGGATTCGGATGAAACTTTTTGTGGTGTTATAAATACTAAGTCTAGATACTGGTCAACATCTAGAACATTTTTCACTGCGGGGAAGTACAAATTCAGTAATTATACTTTTCACATTGATTATAATAGAACTAGGCTACGCGAACGAAGTCGCGGGCATCAGCTAGTAATATAATATAATTCATGATATTACCGATTATTCTAGATCACGACCACGTGAAATTTCAAAATAATCCTTTAATAATAAATTTTGATAAAATTACTCGTACATGCCTGTGTACACCTGTGTAATAATACCTGTATTAGAGGTACGGGTGGCTTACTTAACTGCACTGCATATTACATAATACGTAGTAAGTATTTTTTTTTGTTCTAACTCTAGTAGTTTATTCATATCACTTTAAGAATAAAGTTAGTACCTAGGTATCATTATAACAACTCTTGAATCATTTTGGATACAAAGTGTTCCCTTCTATCCAACAAAATATTTTTCCATCTCATAGTATTTTACATTTATACACAAGTATTGATTATACAGAGCACCTATTACCTTTACTATATTTAGTTTGTTGCGTGTTTATGGCCTGTATCCTCGAGTTAGTTCCGGAATCTCATTGGCAACCCTATAAAAACTCTTTTGTTAGATCGAACGTCGCTTACATTCGGCGTCGTCATGACAATAAACAGTTTTTTTTCCAAGGTTTTTTTCGTTTTCTGCTCTTTGATTTTCTGAAGTTTTGCAATACGTTTTGATAGGCTAATTATATATAAAAATATAAAAAAACTTCTTTCCTAGATAATACTTACATACAAGAGATTATTTTGTAATTTAATTTTAATCTATTCCTAAATATGGGTGAAGCACAATTTGGTGTACGTCACATCATCGGGGCACCCGTAGCGACCACTAGGTTGTCAGAACAGGCTGTAGTATGCATGCCACCGCGCGGAAGCAAATTCACCTTCGAAGAATGGACCAAGAGCAACCAACAACGCTGCAGGAATACAGAGGACCAGCAGCAGCTAGCAGATCGTGTGCTGGGAGAGTGCGACAGGGTGCGGGACGAAACCGGCGAGCGAGCATCCATCCTGAAGGCGACTTCAGACCGCCGCATAGAAGAGAGAATTCTCGACGTTGAATACAACAAAAATGAGTTACAGCGGCAAAGAAAAGAAATTTGCCTGGAACTAGAAGCTTTGGGTGTTTATAAAACGCGTCTGCAAGACTGTCTCGCATCGTTACAAGTAAATGCACTGACTGTTTGTCGAAAATGTTTGATGCTGCGAGATGGACGGGTTGGTATCGATTTAGTTGTTGACCCCGTAGAAAGTGCACTTCAGCGAGAGATTTCTGTTATTCTTGGGGGACAAGGCCTTTTAAAACGCACATTGGAGCAACTGAACGAGCAGATGCGAAGGCTGAGAGCGACGCGCTATCTTTTAGACCGAGATCTTCAATACAAACAATCAGCTATCGACATCGATAAAAGTTGCCTCTCTTTAAAACCCACTGACCTCTGTCTTTCCATATACGAAGGTTACGCGAATCTAGATCCAGCGAATATATCAGCATATGAATACAATGATTACTCTGCCAAAAATATTCAATTGGCGGCGAAAGAAGTGACCAGTGCTCGTCCAATACGTGTATTTATTGATATTTTACTGAAGCAAGTTATAGACGATCTATGGAACGCGTACAATAAGTGCAATTACGAGTTTAGTGTACGCATTGAGCAAACAAAGATAGCCAAAGGGAATTTGGAAGATATGCATCGTGAAACTACTGAAAAGATTTGCAAAATGCAAAACAATATAGTGTTATTAGAAAAGGCGCTCTCAGATAAAGAAGGGAGCATAGCATTAGCGCATACGAGACTTGGAAGACGAAGCCAGAGAGTCGGCGCGGAGCTGGTGCGAGATCCTCCCGGCCAGGCTATGTTCTATGAGTGCGAAATGTTGAGACGAAGCACCGAAGAGCTGCAACAGATGCTACACGAAGCAAACTCGTCACTCCGCTACCTTAACCAAACGCAGATACAACTCGAGGAAGACATAAACGTGAAAATGAACACCTTAAAAATTGATGAAGTGGACTGCATGACGTTAAGAGCTACTATGGACTATCATGCGTATTGAAAATTATTTTTAGACAAATATATTTATAGTTTTTTGTTGTTTGGAATCCAAAATAAATTATATTGTTATTATATTCAGTTAACACTACTTGTTACATTATATTTTATTATATTCAGTTGACACTACTTGTTACATTATATTTTATTTTTTATTATATTCAGTTGACACAACTTGATCATAATTTATTTAATTAAATATATGCAGATTTTATAAGGTGAGCATACTATTTGACAGCTAGTACCGTAAATTACAAAAGTTTTATTTAAGTACGATAATATATGATATATTATCGTACTTAAATAAAACTTTTCTATTTAGCTAGTTGCAAATTCAAGGAAAATTACTAAATCAGTATTTTCAACATGTTATTTTTTGTTCTAGCGTCTTTGAAGCTTCTCAGTCACTATTCTGGGCCTCATTCGGGATGGTTGGACTGGAGAATTTTGAGCTGACAGGCATCAAAAGCTATACTCGTTTCTGGGG
The DNA here is from genome assembly GCA_001625245.1 of Calycopis cecrops. Lineage (NCBI taxonomy): Eukaryota > Metazoa > Arthropoda > Insecta > Lepidoptera > Lycaenidae > Calycopis > Calycopis cecrops. The sequence goes on along the minus strand of LUGF01046432.1, from coordinate 112,259 downwards.
TCTGCTCATGTTTGGGTCGTATTCAGTGATCAATGTGATCGTCCTGTTGAATCTCCTCATTGCTATGATGTCGAATTCTTACGCGATGATTGATGTAAGTATAAGGACATTCAGATACGTAATAGAACATTATGTAACGTGAAAGGTAGAATATTTAAACTAAAACAAGAGATTCCTGAATAAATTTGTGTAATTGCCGCCTTCAATACAAAATTTATGATGTAAACAAAGTGAAAATATTTTTCTGTTTGAATCGAAATTTGAAACGTCTTAAACCTGTTTTATTTTTCAACGATGTGTAATTTTAGGAGCATTCAGATGTGGAGTGGAAATTTGCGAGAACCAAACTCTGGCTGAGCTATTTCGAGGAGACCTCCACATTGCCTCCGCCATTCAACATTTTCCCAACACCAAAATTGATAAAGACCATGCTTGGGATGAGGAAGACGAAAACTTCGAAAAAAATACAGGTGTGATTTAAGACTTATTTTCTTGCAATGTAACAACACATTGAATGGTGCCACAAAACTTACCTGAAAAATTCTTAAAATTCTATTAATATTATAAATGAAAAATTTTGTATATTTGTATTGTGTATGTTAAGCTTACTTTTTCATTCAAAAAAGGTTCGGTAGGAACACATTTGAACAGAATTTGGTAAAAGTAAATGATCAAAATCAAAATGTTTTTATTTCAAATAGAATTATAAAAAATGCTTTTTGAATGTCAAAAATTACATCTAACACCGGTTCAACCCTAGCCCCGCCCTGAGAAGAACCGGCGAAACCAACTCAACGGGCCTCATGAATTAAAGAATTATCTAAAAATATACACATATACTTTCTTATTATATTATAGACAATACAAAAATTACATTTATTTTTTTTACAGAAGTAGCCTGTAGCGTAAATTGGTATTCAATAATTCTTCGCCCATTTTCTGAATTAAAATGACGGACTCGAAATATTTTTATAGATTAACTGACGACGCGACTAGTAGATTTCTCGCAATGACAACGTACGGCTATTAAAGTCGCCTACGTTTGGACGCCACTTAATATTAACTACTTAATACTTAACAGGATGATTTCTTAACTCGCTACTGTACTTATAGAAGTGTAAATCGGGCTGATGAGATGTAGTAGAGGTAGTTTATATATTGCACGAATAGCTCGCTTCTGCAGCTCGAAAATAGTATTTGTGTCGGCAGCTTTTCCCCACAACAGTATGCCATAAGACATAATGCTACGGAAGTAACTATAATAAACTAATTTTTCAGTATTTACATCTGTACTTTGTATAATTTTTCTAACTGCGCATGCTGCAGAACTAAGTCTATTCGTAAGTTTAGTGATATGGGGACCCCACTGCAGTTTAGTCTAGTGTCCCTAAGAAAATTGTCGAATCCACTAGATCTAGAGTTTCACTATTTAATATTACATTGGTTGGAACCTGTATTTTATTAGGTAAAGTAAATTAAATACATTTAGTCTTTCTACTGTTATATAGTATAAAATATTTTTTATCCGAAAAATGAACATCAAGCGATTAGATTTCAAGCGGATGAAACCGCGGGATACAGATACAGGGATACAGCGGGATTTATGTTACTGTAAAAGCCCGGATGTTGATAAATCTTAAATTTTACGACAAGGTTATACAAATTTGTTGCCCTCTTTCCTCATCCCCCCATGGGCCACCGGCTACTCACACACCGCATGAAACGCGACACCACAACTGTCTCTTTACGCCGGTATCGTGTAAGCGTGAGGTACCTCCCCGGTCGTGCCGGGCTAATCGTTCATGCATGCATGCAGCGTGGCACTACCTATTAATTTTTTAATTATTGTCATTTAGTCAGCATCTATATATACAGGGTGACTGGTGAGACATTTTCATCACTCACAGATATGAAACATTTTAGTTAGTAGAGTTAAAATATATATATATATATATACTAGCTGCGTCCCGCGGCTTCGCCCGCGTAAATTTCGATATCGTGGAAAATCATTCCATGGCATCCCTCAGGAACATTTTTTCGGGATAAAAGCTATCCTATGTTACTTCTAATACCTCCAAGAACATGTGTACAAAATTTCATGATGATCGGTTGAGCAGTTTTCGCGTGAAAGGGTAACAAACAAACTTACATTCGCATTTATAATATTAGTAGGGATATTAAAATTATATGTCAAGTAAGTTCGAAGAAAATCCAAAGAAACGCAGAGGGACTAAAATCACATATTATGGTCACCGTTGTCGTGACGTGAGTCGTGAGGCGAGTCGTGACGTGCGATGACGCCGAGCGGCGCCTGCGGCCGGTACACGCCTTTGAAGTCGCGTTCGCCGACTCCCGCGCTTATGTAAATTATTATATCAACGTATTCAGTCATTTGTGGGATATTTTCGAAAAAAAAAAGTATTTATTTTATTACATATTCTGAATCAGAATCGAATACTCTATAAGCTGGTGCAGTCTTGAAATTGTCTCACCAGTTACCCTGTATAAAACTCAAACGAGACATAGCCATCTATCAACACACAGCCCAAACCACTAGACGGCTCAAGCTGAAATTTGGCATCCAGGTAGATGTTACGACGTAGGCATCCGCTAAGAAAGGATTTTTAAAAATTCAACCCCGGAGGGGGTGAAATGGGGTGTTGAAGTTTATATAGATTTCTTAGAAATTAAGCGCGGGTGAAACCGCAGGGCACAGCTATGTAGTTTAGTATATATTTGTTTATTATATGTGTAAGGTACGCGAGTACAAAATGGCTCCCCGAATACATTGAAACGACATTCACCGTACCTCTGAGGTAAAATCTAAGATTTACCCAGTTAATAGTGGTAAAAGTTCGATATCAACGATGATCTCATATCATTTCTGAATTTTACCGGTTAGAGTTGGTAAATTTTAGGTTTTGCTGGAAAATCTTAGGACTTTCCGTGGTTCGGGCTTGTACAGTAACATATACATGAGCAAACATGACTTGGATAGGATTTGAACCCATTCTTGCTGGCGTAATGTGTACGGCGTAGCTGATAAGTTTTAATATAGATAGACTTATGAGATTATTTATCAAAATTCAATTTGTTCAAAACTGGACATGGACATTTTAAATTCGAACTGTGCGACAAGAAGAAGATAACTGATCATCGCTCTCAATTTTAATTTGATATTGTTACCTACAACTATATTATGGATATCTTTCTTTTAATTATTATAATGTAGATTACAATAATTATCACGAGTATGTTCACATAGTTATAGTTTTGTTACTAGCTGTGAAAGCCTGTAATTGGTTTTAAAAAGTTTAACCTGGTTTTATAATTGTTTAAGCTGTTGGTTTTTCTATATAATAAAAATAAAAAAATCAGGATCAGAAAGAGAAAGAGAACGACGCTCGATACACGGCCGTGACCCGCGCGCTGGTGTGGCGGTACGTGTCGTCCATGCACAGGAAGATGGACGACGACCCCGTCACCGAGGACGACATCAACGAGCTGAAGGGAGACGTGTCCGCGCTGAGATACGAGCTGCTGCACGTCTTCGAGAGGAACGGGATGGATGTGTCGTTCGCTGATAAGAAGGAAAAGAGTGAGTGGATCTTCAGTGTGCAATTTGTTTTTGCCCAATTCTGCAATGAATTGTACGAGGACAATTAGATCCCATAATTGTAAAAACTCCACAACTCGCAAAGTAGACCGAGGTTAGGCGAAAATGAGAGTGTGGGGAGCCACTTCGCCTTATTTCGACCAACTTTACCTCGCCTTTTGCGATTTTCATTTGTTGTCCCAGAATGCTTACACAGCTCAGGCGTCAAGTGATGACTATTTGGTTACGTTTGGTCCCGCTCTCAAGAATTTAATTCAACTTGCCCATACAGCTGTTTTTTTATTTAGTCTATCTGTCTATTATATGCGATTTAATTATTTTATCTTAACTAAAGATATTATTTTAGTGGTCCTGGCGAAACGGGCGAAGGTGTGGGAGCGTCGTCTGATGAAAAATTTCCAAGTGGCGCCGGTGACGGTGCTGGAGGATGACGGGAAACCAGTGCACGAGGATAGCTTGGCGCGCTTCCGGCGCATCGCCAAGATGGCGCTCGCCTCCGCTTCCGGTTCTAAATGGGACCAGACCCTTGCTGCTACTGGCATTTCGTGAGTGTTTGTAAAGTAGTTAGACGTGTTACCCTCGTGAAGTGTGTACAGAAGCCATGGTGTCATGTTGGTGAGAGTTTGGTAACCGTTGGAGATGGCAGGTAGGTAAAAGGAAGTCAGCCATGGCCACATTGTCGCGGTTAGTAATAGTCTGATGGTTCGTTGGGGGGAGGGAGTCTACCAGGGCACAGCATCTGGACACTCGTGTGGATATTAATGGATCTTGATAATCACGAAAAGGCTAACACTTTTCTACTACTATGTAGCTGCAATTAGTAAGGAATAAAATTAACCGGTTAAAGAAATCTGAATAAAAGTTATCGACGAAAATAAGTAAAGTTGTTCATTAGTTCGTCTCAGTACACCGGATTAGAGTGACACATATTGGCACGTATCACACGGAAATGGAATTTTTTAAATTTATTATTTCAACAAAATCAAGGCGTCTTTACACCAGCTTAATAATGAGAAAACCGATTACCAGAGGTCACGATCTCCGAAGATTTATCTTGTGACCGTTACGCACTCTGGGGTAGGCCCAAGTCCAGTACACGTAATCTGGTGGACACTGATGATGATAATTATATCGTTGTGTTGAACTCACTGCAGGTCACAGATCGGACGCTGCCGGACGCGCGAGTCGTTCAAGAACCGCAAGCACCTGCAGCACGCCATGGAGCAGGCGAGGAGGCTGGTGCTGCACTCGCCGCTGTCAGGTCTGTCGGAGTATCCTAGAATATTTGACACGTCTAAACAATGGGTTTGGGCATCTCCCTCATATCTTATGTTATATTGCATCTGAGTGAGTAACATCAAAATTATTATGTAATATTTTTTTTCTGTCGTCAAGGTTTTTGCTCCCACACAATGTGTCACATACATTCATACAAACATCATTATCCCACATGTTATAAAAGTGTATAAAGATGGTTGCTGTAACAGTACAGTGAAATACTATTTTGTGCAACAGAAGGGTCGCGGGTTCCGTCCCCTATCGAGATGCCGGCGACCCCGGGCCGCTCGCTGGAGGAGCTGATCCGGGACATGTCCCAGGACGTCGGCGCGACGGTCCCCCTGCGACCCATCTCTCCCTGGAAGCCGACAGGTACGTATTGTATGATGATTGTTGGTGGGGCCGGTTGTAAGTCTGCCTCACCTCCCGTTGAGCTGAATAGGACAGATGCGGATCATGGGCCCGTGGCGCCATAAGCCTCTCGATGTGCCGGAATGGACTGATGGATTTGGGTTTAGGGTGATGGCCCAGAGATGAGGAAATAGTCTAGGGTCTCACGGGTCACGATGGGTGGCGCAGATGACACTTAACTATCCTAATCTATATTCTTTCTTATACATACTAACACACAGACCCTTTAATTGTTTATATAGAGAAGGGCCGACTAGTATCCGCGAATTACATATATTGCGAAGTACACTAGGGTTTATCTATCTGCGCTCGGATTGTTGCGGTATAAGGAATGAATGACGTTTTGGACCGATCGAATAGGGATGTACCCACACTCGCGAGTTCTATAAAAGTCTATAATACTCTGTTTCTCTCATACACATTGGGAACTGTATATTGCGTCTCGCTTGTGGCATGAACAATCGCTCTTGTTGACGAGTGTGTAGAGGTGCTCTATCATCAAACGTTTTCGGCTCCTAATGTGTTTTCCTATCTTGAGTAATCATTTGTAATTTATTCCTGTTGAATTGAGAATCAAGCGACAGGTCTGTACATTGTACCGCTTAACAAGTTACTATATTTATTCTTCTACAAGTTATTGTATTTCTCAAACTTTAAATAACTAAGTACATATTAAGCAAGTGTTAACCAGATGGGTCACTTTAAGCTCACATCAATTGGTGACGGTATCATGTGAGCGAGAGGAACTTGGCCGCTCCACTACACTTTTCTAAACTTGACCTTCTCGAGTTACCTAATATAAATGCCGTATCAGGGCTCTACGTATAAATATTTTTTTTTCGGTTTGTAACGCTCGGGTACAATCCTGTACAATCGTGCGTGCCCGATTTATCTGCACCGAAGTAATGGTCTGTTATAGACTATAGTATATAATATATATATATAGTATTACCTGTTTATTACCAGATACCCTGGCGGTGCCGGTGGCGCGGCTGCAGGCGCCGGCGGTGCTCAGCCGGGCCGCCTCGCCCTCTGCACAGGTATACAGTGTGCTGTACAGAAGCTTTATATTAGTGATATATAAAAAGACGTCGATGTTGGATTTTGAGACGGTTTCAATTAAAGTCCCGATTAGCGTATTAGACACTTATATTATGTCAAATAAATTGTGAAGTGAAGTTTAGGTGAGAGGTAATTTATTGCATTTGCGTTTGCTAAGAGTTAGGCATTGACAAGTCACTTAACACTTTTTATTAGTAATCTGTAAAGCCCACCGGTTTGCGGAGGGTAGCATAGGCCTTCGCACCATTAGGATAGACTGCATTAATGATTTCAAGTAAGTTTTTTGGAATTAATAATTATAGTTGGAATTTAGAAATCAAAATGCATTCCCTGTCTATCAGCTGGAGCAGGCACCAGGTTCCGAGTTGACTCCGAGCTGCAGTTCCACCGCGAGGCCGGCCAGCCCCGCCCCCAGCGTCGTCTCACAACCTGGTGAGCACGTGTTCACTCCGAGCTGCAGTTCCACCGCGAGGCCGGCCAGCCCCACCCCCAGCGTCGTCTCACAACCTGGTGAGCACGTGTTCATATAACAAGCGAGGTTGTAGGTAAACAATAAATCTAATCGCGACAATTTAATAAGTGCCAAGCTGCAACCATGCTTGCGGCCGAAATAGGCCGACACGACCAGGGAGGTACCTCTCGCTTCGTTTCAGCGAGAGGCGTCTCGATGAGAGGGTGACAGCTATACTGTCGCGTTTCGTACGGTATGAAAGTAGCCGGTTGCTCATGGAGGTGGGAGGAGAAAGCAGGGCAGCACATCTGTATAGCGTCTATGCAGAGGTCTATGGGCGTCGGTGGTCTCGAGAATGGCTCCGACTGCTCGTATGCCCAATTATCAAAGAAAAATACAAGTACAGTAAATAATAGAATAGTTAAAAAGCACAAACTTGACTGGCCGAGGAAAATCCGATTCGAAATCGGCGACTGATAATAATCTTACCAAAAAGTCACAAATAGCTGTTCCCTTTTCAGAGCCGAGCCCGTTGAAGTCGCTCGCCGGGGACTCCCCGCCCCGGGTCGTAAAGAAGAGGCAGGCCGCCGACACCCATGTATGTACCTAGTGTATAGCTTGTATATTATATTGGAAGACGTAGAATTGTTAGGAAGAGGTACAGTCTTGGCACATGAACCAGATAAATATTTCTATGACCAAAATCCTTCCAGTCGATATCTTGTATTTGTTTTAGAGATAAATTAACAGTTGTGGACGTCTGCTGCCGCTTCGATTGCGGTTTTCCTCAAATCTAATAACATAAACACACGGACAGTACGGAATTTGGTAGATGTCAATTTAATACTAGGTTAATACTTGTTAACTAAATAATCTAACTAATAAAAACTAGTTAATCTATGTTTATTAATATGAGGGCTAGAATTTAAATATCGCCTTTTTTTGAGATAAAAAGCTTCATTACTGAGTCAGAAATTGACTTTCTACCTAGAACAGGGCTTTTAGTTAGTAAGTATCCTCCTCCC
>LUGF01046432.1:49444-71129 GCA_001625245.1 Calycopis cecrops | reverse complement strand
AAATTGAACATTGATTGTTATTTGTTATCTGTATGTAAATAAGTGCGTAGATAGCCTCTTGTTCAGTTTTAGACGAATATATAGTGAACATGCTTATACTACTAACGACGATGATTCGACTGTTATGTAGCATTGCAGTTTATATGACGGGTTCTCACCAACTCTAACATGAGCGAGAGGTACAAAACTGCCCGTCATATAAACTGCAATGCTACATAAAACAGAGGTACAACAGGGTACACGTGGCATTTATAATCCGTCTCTACACTTGATAACGTCTCTCCACATCCAGCGGCCCCGCAGTCGGCTTGTAACAGGATTACACTTTGTAGTGATTCCCTCTAGGACTGCTGAGCGACAACCGGAATAATACAGCGGATACCAAAAGGCTTCGCGGTAATCCAGCGGTTTTGATATCACAATGTTTTTTTTATGTTATAGGGGGGCAAACGACCACCCGAGCCATTTTCATGACAACCGACGCCCATAGACATCCGCATAGAGGCTATACAGATGCGCTGCCCTCCATTCTTCTCCCACTTCCATGGGCCATAGGCTACTTACAATTTATATTACATTTTGTACACAATTCCACAAGAGCTGATTTCGTACGCAATTTCTTGATGTGATAATCAATCAGTAAGAGTCGAGATGTGCCTTTTTGTATATTACCTACTATAAATAGAAACACATTAAGGTTCTATTGGATACTCGATACATCTGTAAAATATAAAGGAAGGGAGGTACCTCTGGCTTACACGAGACCGGCGTAAAGTGACAGCTGTGCTGTCGCGTTTCGTGCGGTGTGTAAGTAGCCGGTGGCCCATGGATGGGGAGGAGAAAGGAGGGCAGCGCATCTGTGTAGCCTCTATGCGGATGTCTATGGGAGTCGGTGGTCATGAAAATGGCTCCGACTGCTCGTTTGCCCCGCTATACCATTAAAAAAAACATATGCGTACGTCGCGTCTACTGAAAAGGGGTTTTAGAAAATTATGTGTGTAAAGAGGTAGCAAAGCTGTGGAACTTTGGTATCGGAACCGTATCTGTATAACCATTAACCGTACGGATGTCTGTGGGCGTCGGTACTTGTTAGGAGGCTCGTTTGTCTCTATATCTATAATATATATAAAACTGGCTGACTATATATCAACACACATCCGAAACCATTGTAACCAGGAACAGAAAATTTGGTACAGGCGTTCATGAGGTAAGTGAACTTTATGAGATTTTCATTAATTCAACCCCTAAAGGGGTGAAATTTGTATGGAATTATCTCAATTCAAATTTTTAAAGCCCAACTAAGTGTTTCCTCACTTCTGTACGGTGCTGTAGTCGCCCCGGTCGGCGTTGAGGAGGAACATCTTCTCCTCCCGCGTGAGCGCGCGCTCCTGCACGTTGCGCAGGTCGCTCTGGCTGTTGCGGATCGCATCCTGGGAGTTGCCCAGTAGTTCTTCTCTGGAGCCGCTGGTCATGTTGGTCTGGAAACGAAAATAAAAGAGACTAAAGCTAAAATTGTTTAATCCTGTTAACATCTAGTTAGGGTGTGGAAACACACGGGGTGTATTTGGATTACGTATTACATGTTTATACTTTATATTAAAGTGTGTCGTTGTGTTTAGAATAGGACTTCCTTGGCTCCCGCCGAAGATGCTGTCTTGTCGTGGTTGAGGGGACTTGCGTGCCTCTGTGATCCCCTCCCGGGGTCCTCGGTTACAGAAATGTGATTCCGTCAACATGAAAAAAGGTAGCAGGTACTATAGAATATTTATAAAACACATTGAATTTAAATGATCAAACGCTGCTTTAGGGTAAAATCAAACGGTTCATAATCATAATAGACCCCAAATTACGTTAAATTACACATCAGTCCCCCCTTTGTTTATTAAATATGATAATCTTACGAGAGACAGTTCAGGCTTGATTGCCGACGATCCAAATTGCCGCATAAGCGGAACTAAGGCTTACATTATCCAAGACTTACAATTTATTACTATTCATTAATTAATTATTCTAATACTTGCATTAGTAAAACGTTCAAATTTGTAATCTTACTTAGTAATTAATTGCTGTGTCAAAGTGTACACATCAAAGTTATGTACTTTAAAATGTATCTTTATTATTAATGTATTAATTAATAATTGCGCCCCTGGTGACCAATTAAAATAAATAAAATAAATAAATAAATATTCTTACTTAATATGTCTACAACTTACAGCGACCCAATCCAAGTCAAAACTAGAACCGTATTGAACAAGTGTAAGGCCAAAATACACGATAGAAACATAATGGTTTGTAAATATGTGGAGATGTCCTCATGTCCTAAATGTTATTTACAACGACACGCTGTAAATAACATTTAGGGTTCACTAAGACACATTTTCACATTGAATGTCGACAATGTCTTTAATATCAAAACTCAAAAGTGACCTTTGAAGTTCATTTCCCTCTCACACGAATGGCACAAAAATGCTAATGCGCCCTAGCACAATAGAAATGCAGATGTGTTTCCTACCTCTACCATGTTTCATTTTTATGTCTATTTGGAACCTTTACAAATTGCTAGCCATCATTATCATGTTTTAATTTAAAGAATACTCTAAATACTTTTCATTTGCTTTGAAGCTACCTATTAGCTGAAGTACTCAAGTTTTATTGGTATCATATTTAGCACAGGGCTAGTCTAACAAGTCCACGTATACTATTATTATAATTTTTTGTGAGATGTAATCCTGTAATTTTCATTCTAAGGAATATAATTGAATTTTACGTCCTAAGTGCTCTTAAAATTCTTTAACGTTGCAGAATAATATTTGGGAAATAACCATCCGACGCGAGGTGTGAATCGCTATTAGAATTCTGTACGCAGAGCGCATGCAGGTGGCGCATCGAATCGGGAAGAACCATCGAGAGGCTTTGCTGGAACTGTTTAGTGAAGATACGCGGTGAGGGTTGGAAAAATCTGTGGTAGTGGACGTAACTACTGCTAGAAGTTAGGTACTGTATTATTAGTCTCACATTCGGTTTTGAATATAAATAAATGTAGATTTATTTTTGTGGTTATTATCAGCTTTTGTACACGACTTTGTTCTTTCTTTTATAAGTTTACTTATAATAGATTTTACACGACTTAAGTCGTATGCAAAGGGTACTAAATTTTATAAGTATTCCTTATACAAGTACGTTCATATGATATTTTTAATAGGTGAATTACAGTTACAAGCGGTTTTGACTAGCGCAATGTAGTACCTACTATATGTATAGAGAGCATCAATGGGTATCTTTAATATCTTCGCATATTATCTTCTGGCTTGATTTTTTTTCAAATTTTCATAGATTAATTAATCATAGAACAACAACATTTTTTGTATTAGATAGGTACTAAAGGTAAAAAATTCCTATAGGATTTTGATCAAACAAATTACAATTATTGGCAAATTAATTGACACAACACTGGCCTATACAATAGTATATGGGTACTTGGAGATCACAATATTAGTGTGTAGGAACCAACTAATGTAATCGTTCACGTAAGTACTTCATTACTTCACTTCATTTATTTAGTACCCTGCAGTAGTAGTAAAAAATTACGTCTATACAATATTTATATCTTACTGGTTGCGCCCCGCGGTTTCACCCACATAACTTTCGATTCCGTGGGAATATCGGGATGAAAAATAGATGGTGGCCGATTCTGAGACCTACTCGATATGCACACAAAATTTCTTGAGAATCGGTCTAGCTGCTTCGGAGGAGCTCAATCTCGCACACCGCGACACGAGAATTTTATATATTAGAAGTAAAGACCCTACCAAGTTACACCTAGTCTAGCCATAAGTTGTGTTAAAAAAAATATATTTTTTTAATTGCAAATAACATTAATTACATTTACAGTGTGTTAGTTTGTTACACTAACATAAAACAAAAATATAAAAAGCTTATTCGAAATGGTCTCCATTGGCTGCAATGCAGTCCTTTAAACGTAGAGGCCAGTTATTAATTGAAGCACACACCCTTTCCATCGGGAAATTCTTCACTGCCAATCGTATGAATTGTTTTAAGGACTCCAAATTATCATGGCGTTAACAGCAAGTTGTTCTCTTTAAACCTGACCATAAATCATAGACTACGGACAATCTTCAGCTCTGACGAAGTCCGAGACGTTCGCATCCAACCAAGACTGCGTGGACCGAGCTTTGTGACCCGGCACCGAGTCTTGCTGGACGGAGTGAAACGACCATGCTTTGTTATTGAAGATGGTGTTATTAGAGGCTTAACTACCTTCTCAAAAATGGTATCTTAGTACACATTTGCCGATGTTTTAATACGTTTTTCACAAAAAATATTGCTCAGTCACTCCTTCATAGCTAACAACCCTGCCAAACCATCACTGAAGTCGGATAATACCCACGTTGATCTTTGTCGACTAATTAGGAAGCTTCCTTAGAGCTTTGTACGGCCATTTTGTTTGTTAAAATGTTGCGCAATTATAAAAAAATTCTCATCCGTAAACAAAATTTTTCTGTGACATCCCTTTGCGTACCGCTTTAGTAGTTATTTAGATTTTATCACTCTATTCATCTTTAATTTATCAGTTAAGAAATGACCAGTGCATCTCTTATCGGCTGCAAGTCCTAAGTCATCTCTTAAAATACGCAACATGGTTCTAGGTTATTCCTTATTTCCCGAAATAAAATCTTTTGCTTTCATCTTTTGCATCATTTTAATAAATCATAAAATATTGTACAATGTATTGGCCAAAATGAAAAAAAACACAATTAACAATCGTATAAAAGGGAAAGATTCCAAATTCAAATGTACTACTACTTATAGCAGTTATTACCATGAGTACCTGCCTAGTCTACGGAACCAACTGGATAATCGTCATTTATTACTTACTCTACTAACTATTTTTTGCAGGATAATGGGACAAAACTCCAATGGGCCTTTGAGACTCACTAATCACACGAAACACGACGGCAAAGCTTTCTTAATTAATCTCTAAAAAACTAGCAAGAAATACAAAACAAGTGTTGAAAGTATCCGGTTAACATTCGCTAATATTACTTCTCATTCGCCAAGCGAAGTAACAACTCTGTTACAATAACATTAAAATACATTATCATGTTCCACCCCGCCTATATATCACCCGCATACGGTCTTCATCAGCGAGCACGCATCAACCTCCTTACGCTGTGTAAAAGAAGTATCTACTTTTAACATGCACTGACAGTCATTCTGAAAATATGTGTGTTCACTTAACACATGATCATTGTTGTGTTATGCTACGATAGTAAATGATAATCCTCTGCCTTTTATCGTTCCTTCCCTGCGACATTTTGACAAAAAAATACATCTTGATGTTTGCTGTGGAATATGCCAAACAGCCAAGCTACTTTTAAGTCTTCGCGGGAATAGAAGTAAATGGGAATTTATTGAATTTGGTGCGATTTTCGAAAATCTAGTTTTCCATGGTTTTTCATTTTTCTATGTCCTACGAACTTATTTAATTTGTTATAGATTGTAAAGGCATTATATTTCGAAAATTAAACCCATATTTACCCGCTCTTGAATCTTACGAGTGTAAAACCACGAGACCTAACTAGTGTTATTAATATAAATAAACAGCTTTAGATACAATAATATACTTCATACAATATGATCTATAATATACTATTAATATCACCCATGTTTATTTATAACCACGTCGCAAGCGAAGAAGAGAAACAGTACCAACAGATGTACGTTCACACAAATATCACCTGTATACTTAACTTAAATCAAAACCATTGTAGTGGAACAAAGAGAGGATTACGAGAATATTATTCTTAGGTTTTTAAGAACGTTATCCTCTTACGGTACTATTTCAGATGGGTGTCACGCTGTCCTCAAGACGCGAGTTACGGCGCGACGCCAAATCTGATGAAATCTTGATAGGATAATCCGAGGTGATGTATTGTTAGACATTGTTCGTGGCAGAAGCGTTAGTTTTTGTACGTACTGCTTGTGTGTTTCGGAGAAAAAGGCACGAGTGATATTTGTCTCATCTTTACGCGAAAGACATTCGAGTAGTGAGAAAATAATTACACAATTGGAACATTTCAAATACTTGAATAAATAATATTATTACGTAAGAGGTAGCGCCATTACAGCATTGCGGCCGAATTGGGCCGCCACGTCCGAGGAGGTACCTCTCGCGTACACGACACCGGTGTAAAGTGACAGCTGTGCTGTCGCATTTCCTGTAGTGTGTAAGTTGCCGGTGGCATGAAGAGAGGAGGAGTAAGGAGAACAACGCTTCTGTTTAAGCTCTATGTTAATATTATCTCTATGGGCGTAGTTTGTCATGAAAATGACTATAACTGCTTGTTTGCCGTAAGTATAAAAATATGCATATAAGATCTTGGTTATAATTTAAAGGATCTGTGTAGGAAAATTAACAAAATTAAGGGATAAATAGAAAGGTAAAGTTTTTTCTCGTTTCTAGACACACACAAGTTTGATATATATAGATACTAGCTTCCGCCCGCGGCTTCGCCCGCGTGGATTTCGGACTTCAAAAATGGTGTTGTTATTATTACACATAGTCTAATATTATACTGAAATATATAATATTCTAATATTATATTGAAATATATATTATATTAAATATATAGGTATTGTATGAAACAATAAATCGCTTTGAGAATAGAATTTGTCGCTGCGCATTTTAGGCGCTTTTGATATTCCGTTTTTTGCCACCATCGTAGTATAAAAAAAAAGTCAATCTTATCGTGATAATAACTTTTAATCTATTCGTCCAAATTACTTAGTGTAAAAGACAAAGTTTATCTACATTCAATACGTAAAGTGACAGATTCATAATAGTTCGATAAGATTCATAAGAGTTCGATAAATATTCTAAAATGTGCATCTTAAAAAAATATCCAATGTAATTGAATGTTTGGTTCACTATTTTGGTCATAGTGACTTACACATAAAAGATAGATATACGCTGTCGCGGACTTTTATTTAGAACTATTTAAGATACTCTCACGCGGCTGATTTTTTCCGACTTACTTGACAGTTATCGTTATATTACGAGTATAACCAAATTATAAAAAATCCCTATAAATTTTAACTTATTATGTTATTCTGATATGAAAGCTATATTACTGTAAAGTTTCATGAAAATCCGTTTAGTAGTTTTTGTGTGAAAGAGTAACAAACACACTCACAAACTTTCGCATTTATAATACTAGCTTCCGCCCGGGGCTTCGCCCGCGTGGATTTCGGACTTCAAAAATGGTGTTGTTATTATTATACATAATCTAATATTATACTGAAATATATATTATATTAAATATATACGTATTGTATAAAACAATAAATCGCTTTGAGAATCGAATTTGTCGCCGCGCATTTTAGGCGCTTTAGATATTCCGTTTAAGTCAATCTTATCGTGATAACAACTTTTTATCTATTCGTCCAAATTACTTAGTATAAAAAACAAAGTTTATCTACATTCAATACGTAAAGTGACAGATGTATCAATTTTTAGGCCGTCTTCACATTAGGTCGCGAGCAGCGCGGCAGCAGCAGTGCGACAGTCGCGCTGTTTACAGGCGGCAAACTTCCATACTAAAAAAGAGCAGCGCGACAGCCGCGCGACATGTGATTGCCATAGAGGACAGCAGCGCGGCAGCCGCGTGCGGTCAGTCGGCTGCGAGCCAGTGTTACCAGCTGTCCTGTACATTTAACCTCCTTACTTTAGATATTTCTTTATTCTTTTTATTTTATATACCTAATGTCACATTCTTACTATTGTCATTCATGTATCATTTTTATGTTGAATAAAACCAATAATTACATTGGTTTTGGCTTTTAATATTACAATTTATTCAACTTAAATGAATCAAAAAAATGTCGAAGACGGAATGTACATCATTATGAAAGTCTTATGTATTTCAATCACGGCGTTGAATAACACTCTCAAGAAGACGTAATAATTCGCCAAAAGACTTTTTTGACATTCGAACGTAATTAAATAATTTTTTATCCCTACCATATTTCAATACTTTGAATACTGTTATATATTCACTATTCACATGCCGATTTTTCAACAAAGGATCAATCCAGTAAATTCTTTTTTTATTATTAATGCGACGTCTATGGCGCCGAAGAAGAACCAACAAAAACCAACAAGAAGGAGTAACAATGATGTTTCCTCGTTGGAATCCATTATTGAAATGTACTGACCACCCTAAGTCGCGCGGTTGTATTTGTAATGAGAAGGTGTCCGCTGCCGTCGCGCTGCTGCCGCGCTGCTGTCGCGCTGCTCGCGACCTAATGTGAAGGCGCTCTTAGAGTTCGATAAATATTCTAAAATGTACATCGTTAAAAAATATCCAATTTAATTGAATGTTTGGTTCACTATTTTGGTCATAGTGACTTACACATAAAAGATAGATATATGCTGTCGCGGATTTTTATTTAGAACTAAGTATTTAAGATAAATAATCCTACAGTAATTATCTTTGTGTAACTCCAACGATTAGGGCAGCGCACGCCAATATTGCTCTCAGGAGGCTGATTTTTTTCCGGCTTACTTGACAGCTATCGTTATATTATAACCAAATTATAAAAAATCCCTATAAATTTTAAATTATTATGTTATTCTGATATGAAAGCTATATTACTGTAAAGTTTCATGAAAATCCGTTCATTAGTTTTTGTGTGAAAGAGTAACAAACACACTCACAAACTTTCGCTTTTATAATATTAGTAGGATCCTACTAGGATTAGTAGGATATATAATAAATATATACAGGTCATGTTATTTGTTAAAACATGAAGGATTTTTTGTTTGTTTTTTTTGAATAGTCTCCACGATTACTAGACGTTTAACTAGTTTAACCATTATTTTACTAATAGAAAGTCACATAATTGGGAAGTAACATAGGATAATATATTTTATGCATTTCGACTATTTTCATTTCCGACGCTAAACGAAGTCAGGGGTCGAAGGGCATGGCACGGTCTAAATGAAAGTATAAAAAAAATTGCAAGATAACACTCTCATCACTATGTGACCTAGCTCCTTGTATATTAATGAACTGGATATTCGGAGAAGATATTCCCAAAGTAAATGCATTGTACGTGGAAGGTGCGGCGTGCGCCTGACAGCTGGCCAGGTTGTTGAGTTTGATGGAGTGAGGGCGAGCCGCGACAGGCAGCCTGCTACCTCCGACATCCTTACACCTACGTTATGTTAACGAGACGACATTTCAAGTTAAATCTACAACTATGTCGATATCCATTATACCCACCATCTATAGTTATGTATGGGTTACTTAGGCCTGGCGTCGTTTTAAGATTGTAACTTATTGTTTTACCTTTTAAAAAACCTACTAATAAAATATGATTGCGAAAGTGTAAGTAATTCGTTTTCTCGCCAAAACGGAACGGATTTGGCTGAAACATGCCACAAATATAAATTTTAACAGGGAATGTTTTATTCTCGAAAAATTAAAGTGTTTTGTTGTGATAAAATTTACTACGGAATGCAGCTTTTTAGTAAAAATTTGTATTGAAACATTTGTATTGAGAGCTCCTCCTATGCGTGTTGTATCCACGTTTGATCATAGCCAGTAAGTGTTCTCTAAGGGCAATAGTCCTCATTCAGTATAAGGAAAAAATAGTATTGAAGCATGTAGGTTATATATCCAGTAGGGTCACCGCATACCGTATTAGACATGTCGAACCGAACTCGCGGCTTTCGGCTTTTCTTTCTCTTCTTCATCTTTGTTCACAAATTTGATAACAGAAAAAAGATCACATTCACACTGAAACACTTGACATCTCGCAGACCAGCAATAAATCGTCAAAAAAACAGTTGTCGAGACGAAAACAACTCGGGTGTGTAAACAAACATGTTCCGCCGTGCGTCTGCGCCCGCGCGGGTGCGACAGACGGCTCCAGGCGACTGGAGATGGCTGGTCTATTTTAACACGCCTATTGCCGTTTGCCGATATGAATCACGGTATGGACGAATTAACGACGCCGATGAAATGGCTACTAAAACTGTTACTCGTTGAAGAATAACGTATTGGCGAATTGTTTTAGGGTAACTATTCGGATCTATTTATGATTGAGGTTCGTTTTTTTAAAGAATTTACTAATAGACAGTGGTATGGTTATTTAACCATAATTTAGAAAAACACTAACTGTTACCTGTGGCTTCGCCCGCGTGGTAGAAAAAAAATATTTGTACATATTTCGAGCTCTTTAGTCCTTCAACTATTTCTATACTAAATATCACATACGCCCATTATCCAATTTGATGTGAAAGAAGGACAAACGAACATACATTATTAATTTACTTAGGTATATAAAATAATTTGAATTGAAATTGTAGATATCATTATGCACGATGTGTGTTTTGCGTTTGTCCATGGACGTAGGCAGTTTCGAGCGCTCGTCTTGTTCCTAGACAATATACAGAGAAACGTCCGACTCGTCTCCACCTCACTAATGGGATATTTTCTATTATACACTACACCGAGCGAAAAACTCCGAATAAGCACCACGATAGTGTCATTGTGGTAATTTGGAAGGTTTCCTTTTGTCACGACAACTGTGTCGTGTGGCGGCCTCCATTTTATTGTTACCTAAACATTTTGACGATAACAAGTCCTTGTGTACGACTTATATTTATATTTAGAAAGATTATTCTCCTCTTTCTTTTATTTACTCACGTTAAAAGTATGTTATGTCAGAGGGGTAACTAGATCTCTTTACCTAGGAGATATTTTTGGAATTAAAGGATTATTTTAGTTGGTGAAAAGGTGAAAAGCCTAAGAATGTATGTTCTACTTTTCTACTTAAGAAGCCAAATTTATGACCCTCGGTATGAGCAAATTGTATACATTAAGCCCTTCACTTCCGAACCCAGTTCGATCGTGGAGGAGTATGTCAGTCTCCGACCGCGTGTGGAAGCTTTTTTCCTTCATCATTGGTAGTCTTCATTCATCACCAAATTTTAAAATTTTACATGTAGCGTATTAGTTTTGTCTGTTTTGTTTTGTGTGTGGTATTGAGTTTTGTCTTGTCTACAACAGATAAGTTTGTGCTATCTATATAATTTAAACCAGCGTGCGTGGCTACGCCATCTGTCGCAAATCGCCATTGTCGTACCAACTCAGAAACCTTCGTGGGCTCAAGAACAAAAACTTTGCTAAAGATCATCACATGATCAAATGTATAGTTTACGATTCTATAAAGAACATACAGACAAAAATTAATTTTTATAATATATAAAGAAGATTAATTAAATTTTAAACAGTATCTTATCTCTCTATTATTATCTATATATTATCTCTCTCTATTTTAAACAGTCATACTACGGCACTTACTTCGGTAAAGCCGAAGTATGTCTGCGAGATGACTAGTGTAATGATTATGGCACGCTTTGATCCGAACCTGGCGATGAGAGCTTGTTTACGTTGTAAAAGTAACAGGCCCGCGCGGCAGCGCGCGCAGGTGCCAGTGCTAGCGGATACGAAATACGAGCGGAAAGCTTATATGTGTCTCCTACCTCTACCTCAACAGTAACAGGTGATATTATGTTTATGTAGGTTCATCTAGGTATCTGGACCGAATATTTTCTACCCTTCTCATGAGAGAAGTTCACCTAAGCATCTTTTATTAGCTCATGGTACTGAGATACTTAAACACGATAGTATTAAGGAACTAATACTTAGTACCTACAATACTTTCACTTGATTATTCACTAAATAAATAAAAGTAATGTATGGCAAGTGACAATTCCTTTCAGAGCGAAGCTGCATTGGTTGCACACCAATGCAGCTTCGCATAAGTGTGTAGGTAATATTGTTAAGTTATTTTTTTTCTTTAAGTTGTAATGTGTATGTCTTGCATTCTGTACTTAGCAGTGTAGTACTGAACAAAGTGTTTCTAGTATTTTATAATGCTAGATTAGATATAAAAGCTCTAGGGAATGATGGGGAAATCACATGAAAAGACAATCTAGTTGTAGCTAATAGAAACTGGATGCGAGCAATCTATATTTTTTTATTGCATAAGGAGAAAAAGACTTTGTTTTTTTTTAAATTAACTGTTTTCTGCCGTCCGCTCCAAGTGGCACCGCACCTCGCCCTGAAGTGCTGAAGTGTGTCAGCCAATACAAAGTTTATGAGCCAGATTTAACGGAATTACATCACTACATTGACACCAGATGGCGCTGATACCCGCCGGCGCGCGGTGGATGGCTGCTTTTTAATGGACTTCTAAAAACGAGGCGGTTCTCAGTTGAACTGTGTTTTTATAGGATACGCGGTAACGTGTCAAGTGCACCAATTTTCTATATTCTTTTCGAAAGGGTTTGTTATAACGTAGCACGATGATATCTCTAATTAAAAATATAACTTGTAATTGTATTTTTCGCTTCTGCTAATATGCTACCTTTTTATAGTAACAAAAAAATCGTAAGAGATTTGCAGCAGGTACCTATATGAAAACAAGCTCATCCAAATATGGTATCCAAGAGGAGTAGGTAAATAGTAGGTACTGGTGACTATTCATAATATATTGTTCCTATACCTATTTGGCACTTACATCATATATGTAAAACAATCTTGTAGTTCTTTAAAACATTATATTTTAAGTATTGGCTGTAAAACTCTGTTATTCTATATTATAATACCTTGGAGTACAGACATCAAATTTAACGATATTCAGAATACGCCTCGAACATTTCTATGAACCTATACTTCTGCTAAAACTATGCCTTTGATATGTGGACGATATTTACGTACGCCTCCTCACGCTATGAACTGAAGGCCAGTAGCTGTGAAAAACCAGTGAATAGGCCACACCAAACCACAACGGCATTCGAACGTGGTTATTTGACAGAGAGAGCGTTTTCTATTGTATCTAAATATTAGGATCCAAAAAATCAAAAATTTGTTATTTTTCATTCAGGCTGCGACTGCTTGGATTTTGATTTAGAATCTGGCTCAAATGTACTTTACAATTTGGAGTAACATCATAAAAACAAAGTTACTTTTTGTACTCAAAATATGAATAAAAATGTGGTGGTGGTCATTAATTGAAAGAATGCGACAGCCAGATGGTAAAACTAGACTAAACTAAACTAAACTTAGAAAAACGATCTCTGTGTCATGTATCACTCTGTGCGTTATTATTCTAAGACTCTGGGTTTGATACTAGCGGCAGAAGCTCGGGCTTCTTGAGAAATTCGCAAGCTTAACAGAAACATTAAAAAAATAAAAATAAAAAACATCAAGTAGATTGATTCTTTGATCCAATCCTACGTGAAAGAAAAATAAAACAAAGCAAATTTTCAGCATTATTAAAATTGTACCCTTTCTAATTCCTTTAACACCTACGATTAAATGATGAAACTGTCAGTTTTCACAATAGCCACTGGTGTGTTGTGATAGAAGGTAAAGATGACCTTTACCTTCTTTCCGAGGCTCAACTCTGTCGGGTCCATTTAATATCGCCTGTGACGTCCTGTCATGTTGACGCCCGTCACTCGCTGTGTTCCTCTACGTTCGGTTAATTAAAATATACTATACTCGGAATTTTAATTCGATTCCAGATTTGACAATTTCAGTGTTGCAACGTTATGACAAGTACTAAATAGTGACGTTGCGAAATTATTCGATACGAAAATGAAATATTTCCGAATCGATTCCTCTTGTATATAGTAGTATCAACTACTACTTTAATCGAAACTAAGTACATAAAAAATTAAATATTTTTGAACGGATAATTTAGTAATGACGATTAATTAAGTATCTGAGAGTTTTCTTTAATAATTATATGTAAAATAATAAAGAGTGATAATGAAGGAACATGAGAAATAAAACAAATGGTTGTAATAGGGCCTCCAATTGCACAGAAGTTTCATTTTTCACGTACTTGTAGACGTTGCGGACCCTTACTTTGTCAGTAACAGTTAAAGCTTTTCGTGGACGTTTTTTTTTTTGGGGACACGAATATGTCCGTGTCTTTTTGTGATGTACTTGGCTGAGGATCCATTTTGAAAAAAGAAACACTCAAAGTTCACAAAACGTAACAACAAACACGACGTAAATAAACTTTAACAAAAACTCAACAAAATAACAATATATCGCAATTAAACAAGATATTTTTGACAACCAGCCTAGCGCAGAGGTACAGGGTTCGGATAAGTGGAGCATGTTGCGCCAGGGGTCGCGGGTTCGAATCCCGCCTGGGTCATGGATGTTTATCTCTGTATTGTATGTATTACTATAATAAAAATCTTAAATATGTAACATTACTTAAAATTCATAAAACATTTTAAATATATTCCGTTGTCTAGTACCTGTAACACAAGTCCTTACAGTACTTAGCACGGGGCTAGGCTAACGTGGTGTGTAAAGTCCACAGATATTATTATTTATTTATAATAATTCGTGCAGTCAGACTGGAAGAATGAAGCCGAATGGCAAGATAAACAAAATGGCGGTAGCTTGCCAAGACAAAACTATCTATCAAGGCTCTTTTATTATAAGTTTTGTTTTTTAATATAAAAAACAAAATAATACAAGAACTAAGATATTAATTATTATTAAAATATAATTTTTAAAATTATATTAAAATTATTAATTTAAATAATATATTAATAAAATATATAAATACCTATATTATATTAAAAAAATATATTAAAATAAAGCTCTTGTTATTTATTATTATTTATTTCAATAAAAATCAATAATTTATTCTTTAATTGGCACACCGAGGCACGCACCAGTAGAGGTAGTGCCACGCTGTATGCTTGCATGCAGCTGAATTGGGCCGGCACGACCGGGGAGGTACCTCTCGCTTACAAGAGACCGGCGTGAAGTGACAGCTGTGCTGTCGCGTTTCGTGCGGTGTGTAAGTAGCCGGTGGCCCATGGAGGTGGGAGGAGAAAGGGGGGCAGCGCATCTGTATAGTCTCTATGCAGATGTCTATGGGCGTCGGTAGTCATGAAAATGGCTACAACTGCTCGTTTGCCCCCCTATACCATAAATTTAAAAAAAACCGACATTATAATTATAACTACATAAACATAAAATCACGATTGTTTATCGATTGTTGTGTTCATCACTATTATGATAAATGTGGTATGATTATTTTATAAAATGACAGTAGCTAATGTCAAATGTGGAATCGAATTAAAATTCCGAGTATAGACCCTTCGAGTTGGGAAAACTCAAAGTCACTAAGTAACATTCACTTGTCAAATGAAAAACCTATAAAGTTCTTCATTAAAGTCTCTACTAATAGAGTGGATAGGAATGAGGAATGTGCATTGAATACATATCAGCACAGCTTTTAATAACTACGACTATGAAAATATTATATAGTATTTTATATATTTAAGCTGTTTATATAGAAATACGTATAATACATAGACAAACATTCATGACCTAGGCGGGAATCGAACGCGCGACTCCTGGCGCCACGTGCTTCGCTTATCCGAGCTCTGCACCGCGCCGGCCGGTCGTCAAATTACTAGTGGTAGCGCTGGAGCATAGAAGGTGAACTCATATAAGAAGAGGGGACTAAAGAGGAGGAAGAAGCACTATAGCGCACGTGTCAACGACTATGGACACCTCACTGACTGCTGCACTGCCCCGTATGCTGTTGTAATAAGTTTACGGTGGCCTGGTCACCTAGTCGCATTCTGTCTGAGTTCATCTGCCGGAGAATTAAAGCATACTTATACTGTGACTAAAGCTACTGTTTACTAAGTGGTAGTGGGTCCGTAATTGCCAAAGGCGTGTTGGCAGCTGCGTCAACAAGGTTCTGTAATGAAGGCAGCCTTTGGAAAGACGAAGTGACGTTTAACCGTGGAGCCCGACCGTGACGACCACTTTGGCTCGAGCATTTTGGAGTTTATCGAAATAGGTTTTTGGTCAGTAGTAAAAAAGCTTTAAGATATAAATGATTTGTTATATTTGTAACAATGTGTGTTTGTATAAAGAATCTAATAGGGGTAAGTTTGATATCAAAATTATATGCATGAGATCATATTATCAGTTAAATGTTTTCGTTTGTTAATCTGTCTATATTATAATATTATCTAAAGCATTCAAGAACAATAAAAAGGCCTAATGCCCAGAGCTACATATTTATTTTTATTCCACAAGCCCGTGGTCCGCTCCATTACGTCGGTCCCCTCGTGGGACCCCTAGACCCTATCGTACCTCATTATCCAACCTGACTCTAAAGGACGATTGAAACTAGAAACCGAAACAAATGTTGTAGTCAATCATATATTTAGAAGCGAACGTGCTCGGACCAAAAACATTTCATCTTGTTTGTAATTTTAACTAAATACACACAGTATTTAGAATATAGTATCTATATACATATGAGGAAACTGTAGATTTTTGTCTGTCTGTCTGTTATGCGGCTTTTACGCAAAAATGACTAGACGGATTTTGATGAAACTTTTTTGTTATATTTTTATTAGTCTTGGGTAACATGCCTATATGTTACCCATATAATTTAACAATACACATAATACTGCAGTCGGTATATCAACTTGAAATACACTATTGTAGGGTAAAGTAGCGGGTTGACAATTCAATTAAAAAAATAGTAGTCATTTTATTTAGTGTCTACCGAATTTTATGAAATTTTCTATGTTTTTTTTGGCAAGATATTACACGCGATTGAAACTTACACGAGTGAAACCGTAGAGCGCAGCCAGTATACAAGTAAATAAAAGTAGAACATAGGTAACGTGCATATCTAAATAGTTTAGTTTCTTACTTATTTATTGTTTCTTTATTCAAATATGTAAATATTTAATCAATCTAGCAGTGCACATTGGGAATGCAATTTTCTGTAACTTTTCACACTTGAAAATATATATTTTTTTAAATATTTTTTACTTCAACTCGAGCATATTAGCAATACAGGCTTAATTAAACACAATTTCGTTTACATGTTTTTTTTTAAATTCGCACTTACCTATAAAGGGGTCCGCTGCATCATCAGACAACACTTGGTTCGTGACTCGCGGCGGAGGCCGGCGTGTCGAGGGTTGTCCTACGGGACACTGGACGACAATATGTTAAGTGAATACCTTAATCGAATTTTCAAAGTGGGTTTGTCGCGTAAATATAGCCATGTGCCGTTATCGATAATGTTTGATGTCGATAAATACTTTTGTTGGTGTTTACGATTATATTGGTCTTATATCGAGTGTAAAAGACCAATATAATAGTAAAGTAAATATCATTTCATGAATGAAATGTATTTATTATCAACTAGCAAAAAACGCTGCTTTACAAGGGCTCACGAGATTTTGTAGATTTTTCTATATATCTGGACTAGTCCAATTCCCCATAAGAGACCAGACTCCTATCAGATCAAACTGTTTCGGCGTATGATTGACTAAATTAGTTTGTTTGTTGCATGTTACTAGCTCTACTACATGACAGTTATTAATCTTTTTGGTTAAAAAAATATTCTCATGTTATTTCTATTAAGTAGGTATTAAGAACTGCACCACAAAAATAATTATCAACAAATGAATATATAACTTCGCTAATATGATATCAATCACAATAAATATTAAAAGAAATATTAATGACTCGTAATTAAAAGTGGGTATTGCAAGCCTTGCTACATTTCAGCGTGAATTTTCAGACACGACCGTAGAGGTACCTCGCGCCCACATAAATGCAACCGCGTTTCGTGCTATTTTCGAGTTTCCAGTTGCCAATTGAAGAGGAAGATGAAAGAAGTATCAAATATAAATAGTAATATGTCAAACTTTTACTGTACTATATTAAAATTTTCCTAATTCTACTAATGCTAAAAACCATATAAGTAATACAAATTTAACATATTTTTGTGATAAGCAATTTTCATGCAAATAGTAATTAAAAATAGTGCATATTTAATAAATATATTATATTAATATTTAATAATTTTGCATACTGCTCTATAATCTCTATACATTTTAAGCTATGTAGCGCAAAATTATTTTGCCTGTTAAAATCAAATCGACTTTATTAGTAGATAAGTATTTTACGCCTCACGGCTTTTGAGCAAAATATCGATGTTCAAAAATGAGTACATCACTATTCACCAAGCCACACTAATGCCATTAATGTCTGCTCGTCACTTTCTACTACATCGATAGCTCCAACTGCAACATTTCAATAAGTTTAATACACTTGCGTACACGAACGGTCTGCTGCCTAACCTTAACTTTATTCTCTCAGCAAAACACACACATATACATAAAAGTAATATTTGAATTCCCTGTTTTCCATAACGATAATTATATTAATAACAATGGCAATAGACGCAGATGAAAACGAAGATTTCAATAAAATATGATATCTCTAGTTTAAAACAATAATACACTTATTTTTATGAGACATTCAGTCATTTAAACACAAGCTCAAATCGCTGTTTTTACCATCGAATAGCGTATCTATTACTTTATAAAATTAGCCTACTAACCAAATTTCATGGAACTAATTCGATAGCTTCGTCGATTAATCAGGAAATTATATTTAGTAGGTATTAATAACGGGCGAACCCTAATTTAGACACTGAGAATTGAAATGACAGATAATCGTATTAGAACGTTTTCATATGGCCCGATACGATATCAGATATCGGAGAACGGAGATAGAAATTTTGTATCGTTCGCTTCGATATCGTTCTCGGCACTAATCCCAATATCGGGACAGATAATGCAGCATGCATTTTGTGTTTGCTGACGCGTCATCATAGTATTTCCTCTGCCAAACGCCGCTAAAGCGTCACTTTTAAATTAGATATGTAAAACCTGGAAACCAACTTTATTTATGTACTCAACATACCACCCTCGTATTGCATCTAGGTTAATCATTTGTAGAAAAAATCTAGGGTTCGCCATTGACCACTAACCGGTAAATAATCCAATAATGAAGTGTACCAATGTCGCCGTTCAAGGGGAGCAGCTGTACAGCTTACCCACTAACCTCTCGCTGCTTCTCAAACTGTACAACCCTAGCCTCCTTTCATGGACGATAAAATACTTGATGTCCTTCTATACTTATTGCTTTAGGATGGATTACGACTTTCAGCTCCTTACAATAGCAAACGCCCGATTTCCTCACTATCTTACTCACTATAACAGTTACCGAACAAAATCTATATAGTAACTGGAACCACGGACATATTGAAATATCTTACTAATATTATGAATGCGAAAGCTTGTATGTTTGTTTGTTTGTTTGTTACTCCTTCACGCAAAAACTACTGAACGGATTTTAATGACATTTGGCACACACATGGAGGGTAACTTAGATTAACACATAGGATAGTATTGTATATATGATATGATACTATAGTATTGTACCCGTTAAAAACGTCTACAAAAATAAGATAACTCTGGGTAAAGTATCATATTAATATTATAAATGCGAAAGTTTGTATATTTGTATGTTACTCCTTCGTGCAAAAAATTGCGAAACCGATTTTCATGAAATTTAGCACACACAGATTATTCCGAAAAAATGCCCCTATGGGGTACCTTGGGATGATTTTCTATTTTCCACGGGATCGAAATTTACGCGGGTGAAACCGCGGGTCGCTGCTAGTAGTAAACACATTTCGCCATAGATCGTTAGTGCTTTATTTCCCTGTAGAACAACGTAATGTTTACTTTGTACCCAAGCAGTAAGGAGTCACATTTCTCACTAGAAAGGTTAAACTTACGACCTTGGCACTCTCCTGTGGCTTAAAGTTATAGTGATCCCTCTATATCTTATATTTATACTTTAGGAATATCAACTATATTACAAATTCAATAGATCATGTCACTCAGCATAAATTGTTGCAGTACCAAGTGAGGGAACAATGTTAAAGCCACTTGCTGTCATTTTTGTGCGGCGCACCTGAGGTAAAGTGGATGAATAAGTAAGGAAGTATTTTGTCTCACCAGGAGAGCACAAAAACCTAAAAATATTTTTGATCACTATATTGTTTAGATATTATAGTTAATTTAGATACTTAAATGAATATTTTATAAAGAGTCTTTAAATAAATCACTTACATGATTGAATAATCCTGAAAATAAAATAAAAATTGTACGCCAATTTTATATCGTTTTTTATGAAGTTAAGAAAGTGGTCCGTCCTGTCATATGCTTCAGGTTATGAATATGAATTTCTGTTGTTTAACTACTGTGTCTAATATCTGGACAGGGAGTGGGGTAGTTTGACGACATTAAACCTAAAACACGACTCATTCTAATCTAGTTTCGGAATTATGATTTCATAACCTTCGGCGAATGTCGCATGTCGTAATAAAACGAGTTTAACGTGTTCATACTCAAATAAACTGCGATAAAATCCGTTATAGTACTTTTATTACAATAGTGTCTGAACACTATTTTTTTAATATATATATTTTTATTATTTTCCTTTGTAACTAGTGGTATCACGTGGTAGGTGTTTAAATTGCGTAAATATTCATCGCAAGTGTTAGTAGAGTCACGGTATAGATAATGTTTTCATTGTGGTAAAGTTGAGAAGCGCTGACCGCGATAATAATTAGCTTAGCCCAGTGGCGACATGTGCTCTGCACATGCAGCCGCTGTCGTGATGCAACTTGTAATGAGATTACGGGCGTGTGAGCGGCGGCCGGCGAGCGCACCTGTCGCTAGATAAACAAACATACTTTTGAAAAACTATTTTATATGCCGATGGCATATAAAATGTAATATAAATAGTGCAGTCGAACATGGCTGGCACGTCCGTGCGGGTGTAATGGGTCACTCACGTAACACTGGCGAGAAGTAATGGTTGTCGTGTCCCGTTTTATGTGATTTGTAGGTAATTCCTTACTTGGGTACTGACGCATTCGTCGGTATAGCAGCAATGACATTTTCACTCACAATACGTAAAATATTGTTTAGATTCCTACTAATATTATAAATGCGAAAGTTTGTATGTTTGTTTATTTTTTTGTTTATTTGTTTGTTTGTTTGTTACTCCACGCAAAAACTGCTATACCGATTTGCATGAAATTTGGCACACACATAGAGAGTAACTTGGATTAACACATAGGATATTTTTATCAATAAAAAATAATATTCCTATGGGATGCCATGGAACGATTTTCTATTTTCCACAGGACCGAAATTTACGCGAGTGAAACCGCGGTAAATGTATTACCTTTTCTTTCTTTCTTTCTAGGAGTATAGTGCTGTCGTTGAAACTACTATATATGTATTTATAAATTCTTAATAAAAATGTTATATGTAAACACCAAAAACAAAAAATAATAGGTTACTTACCGGGTGCCCGCAACACACTTAAATACGGTATGTGCATAGGTCTAAGATAGTCTGATGCCAACAGATTATAATTATTATTAATTATTATCTGTTGAAATCGCTTTAGCCATTTCCGATTAACATCTGACCGTGCGTCGATTACATTATATACGTACCAATTTGACTCGCGTTAAATAAATTATATTAACTTCGCAAATGTGTTGCGTGGAAACCTGTAAATTATTGTAAATAACCAACAGGGAATATTTGGGTAGTTTATTTCACATTTAATATCTGTTTGTCTCTTTGAACGCTACATTTGTTTTCAAATAACCTGATTAGTGTATGTTGTTATTTAGT
>LUGF01046432.1:36069-47429 GCA_001625245.1 Calycopis cecrops | reverse complement strand
TAACATCATGTCAAATTGCTTAAATTGAGTTTTTTGTTGTCTGAGCTATAAGAGTAGTCATTATAAGTCAAGTATTGGAAACATAAGTAGAATGTTACAACATTAGTGTAGATAAAATATCTTATGTACACTGTATGCATTTATGTGTCAGGTGATTTGTATCCAATTTCATTGTCGTTTAAGAATTGATAACTGCTAATTAAAGGTGCATAATACTAAATCATGTTTTAATTTTATGAAATAATGACTATTTAATTTGTCTTATGTGTACCTAAAACGTCTTATGTGAATATAAATAGCAAATAAAACGTCTAATGTGTCGAAAAAAATAAAAATAAATAAAATGTCCTATTATATTTAGTAGAATCAAAACTATACGAATTCGTCTAAAGGACGGAAAATATGCTAATCATTTCAAATTATGTTGTAGAACACATTCATATAAAAAAAATTCAGGGCGATGTTTTATTTGGTTCCTGTAAAATTTGTTGTTTGGCACATGAGAGGTTATATTTTGGCAACGACGATACAAACTTTCGGATTTATAATATCAATAAGATTTTTAAATGTTATTCATAAGGCTGTCGTAGAAATGTATTTCCTTTTCTTCCCTTCTTACGTTCTAGGAGTGATGCATTTGAAAGTACTATATACTTATACATTTTTAATAAAAATCTTAAATGTAAATACCAAAAACAAAAAATACTAGGTTACTTACCGGGTACCCCCTACACACATATATGTATACGGTATGTGTAATGTGCATAGGTCTAATGTAGTCTGATGCCAACAGCCCAATAGATTATAATTATTATTAATTCTTATAATCTGTTTAGCCATTTCCGATTAATATCTGACCGTGCGTCGATTACATTATATACGTACCAATTTGACTCGCGTTAAATAAATTATATTAACGTCGCAGATGTGTTGCGTGGAAACGTGTAAATTATTGTAAATAACCAACAGGGAATATTTGGGTAGTTTATTTCACATTTAATATCTGTTTGTCTCTTTGAACGCTACATTTGTTTTCAAATAACCTGATTAGTGTATGTTGCTATTTAGTAATTTTGATTTTTTAGTTTAAGGAGGCAAACAAGCAGTCGGGCCCGTTTTTATGACTACCGACGCCCAGAGAGAGACACATAGAGGTTATACAGCGTTGCCCTCCTTCCGCCTCCCCCTCCATGAGCTACCGGCTATCTACAGACTCTACACAACGCGTCAGCACGTCTGTTATTTGACGCCGGTATCGTGTTTACGAGAGGTACCTCCCCGGTTGTATAAGTTGTATGTACCTACTTCTTTTTAATGAAACTTTTCATTCAAATCTAAACTCCATAAATGGGTGACCAATACCAAACACCGATCTCCATACTGGGTATGTAACATGAGCTGATACCTTAGATCGTTACCCTTATTAACTTGATATAAATAATCATCAGCCCTCTATTGACTTATAAAGAATTAGGGAGTTTTACAATGGTATTATAACGCTATCTAATTTTGAAAGTTGCTAAATTCTAAAAATCTTCATCAATACGCGTTCAAATTAAATTACAATTCTTCCCATGATCTACTATCGCGGATTTCCTGCCTTTAGAGACTTTTGCATATGAAAATGTTTTTATTTACAGTAAAATTATACAAATCACTTTTTGAACGTCAACAATTATAGCTATCATGTGTATATGTACCATATATATATCAGCTATCCACATACTGTGTATAGATGAGTGGTAACACGTACATTCATTGACGCCGCTCTGTAACGAGATTGACCGACGACGCAGTGCACTAATGCCCGTGTATTTATAGAGGCACGTGTCGCGGCCGCTGGCAGCTGCCTCCTGTGTGTGTGGAGCACGGGACTGCCTAGGGAATAGCCTCCATGACGTAACACACTCCCGACCAGACTGCAGGTGGAGCTAGGACCCCCGGGTCAGCGAATTCTCCCCTCAAGGTTACATCTAAAAATTACCCTTCCCACCTGCGCAAAAAGAGGGGAGCCTGTTCTGGGGAAGGCTCTTCCTTTATCGTTTCCCTAATCCAGAAGACAAAATTCAAACGACAAAAATCATTTTGAGCTATTGCAACTACAATGCATGCAGTACAAGGTCCATTTGAACATTTCTAGTTTTAGATTTTCAGTAAAGGATTTCAGAAAACTCCGTAATACAAATTTACCAATTTTCAAAAATGAGCCCAAATATTATGTGGTTGTAAGAAGGTAACTGCAATTAGCCTTAAGGTAAAATGTTCATATAATATGCTGAAACAGTTATTTTTAGGAATTTTTACAAACGTTTAACACCTAGGTACTTAGAATCGCTATGTAGTGATGAAATTTTTAATTTTTAAAGAATGGCCTACCTTGACAATTGATTTGAATATGTACGTTGATCTGTCACTGCGCGAGCTAAAATAAAAAGTTTTATTATATTACGCTCAGAATAATATTATTCCTGCAGAAGTTAAAGGAGGCCAACCATTACCTGGCAGGGCGGATGTCTGTGGTTGCCGAGTCACTTATACCTACATGATCCTCATGCCCTTTTCCAATTGCTCTGTATGAAAGAGTTAATTAATCTTATTAATATTATAAATGCGAAAGCTTGTATGTTCGTTTGTTTGTTTATTTGTTTGTTTGTTACTCCTTCACGCAAAAACTGCTGAACCGATTTTCATGAAGTTTGGCACACACATAGAGAGTAAATTCGATTAACTCAGGATAGTTTTTATATCGAGATTTACGCGGGTGAAGCCGCAGGGCGCAGCTAGTTAAGAATAAAAGCACTTTAAATAATTAAACTGAAGGTGAATAAACTGAAGCGTGTTTTGATATTTAAATGAGTTTGTGTTGTTTGTTTTTACACGATTGCGCTAGGAAAAGGAGTTATAATATTTGATGGATATAAGGAATATTGTGATTGAGTTAATAATAATTGTGACAGTGACATGGTATATTCTGTAATTGGCCCATGGATGTGGAAGGAGGAAGGAGGGCAGGGCGTCTGTATAGTATCTGTGCGGATGTCTATGGGCATCGGAAGTTATAAAAATGGCTCCGACTGCTCGTTTTCTCCTCTATACCATAAAAAAATATTTTTATAAATGTGAAAGAATGCGCGAAATGCGACTGTATGTTTGTTATTTTTTTACTTCTGAATCGTTTTAGCTAAAATTTGGCACATGCATATATTTGCAGATAATATAAAAAATATCCCGAATAACTGTTTTGTAGGGATATATTTTAATCGAATAAACTGTTAGCTGTGGAAAATCAAAAATTAAAATTAAATTTTTATGTACCTCATATAATTTTTTCATAAAATTATAAGACGCGGCGAGATGTGATCCATCGCCTTGATAAATGATCCTGATGCAAGTCTGCGCCTGAGTTTCAAAACACTCTAAATAGTATTTTAACATATTACAATTGTTGTATTGTCACTGCATCTGACAAGAACGAATGCGCGTATTGAGCCATCTAAATTTCCTCCTAACAAGGGGGAAATTTAGATGATGAAACAACACACATTTCCTCGGTAGTGCACGCACGATCCGAATACAAAGCATATCAAATACGGGATGTAGAAGCCACTCCAGCGAGATATTTTTCTAATCTAAGGAAGCCTAAGATATAAGGTATAAATCTATCGCGGACCCTCTTCAGCCGCCCACTCAGACCTCCATCAGTTCCAATATTTGCCTTACATTTTAGAAGGACATCTAGCGTTTCACATCTCACGGGTATTATCATATTATCGTCCGCAAGTTTTCTTGTTATTATATGTTATGTTATTATTAGAATTGAATAAGAAACATGTTGAGTTAGAATAGGTAGAAAAGAAAAACCGCCAATTGCAAAAATAATCACTATAGGAGAATTAATAAACATTTAACAAAAATAATATTTCTCACAGTTAATTTTATTGAGTTAACTCTTTTTATAAACGATCCCATCCACATAAAATCGGACTTGGAAAACGTTGTGTAGTCACTAGCGTCATTAAATTAAATCTAAGGATACACTCAATAATTATACTAAAATCCTTCAAGCCAGGCTCTAGTCCAGATCGAAGTATACAAGTACATACATACACTCCAAGAGATTTCCCTTATGACGCAGTCTAAAAATATTATCCTAAACTAATGACTAGATTGTCTAGGTAGTCTGAATCACTGACAGATGATACAACATGTGATGATTAGATTGCCATATTATATTTGAATGGCATACAATTTATTCTGAGAAAGTGACGACAAAAGTGATTGTTAAAAACCATATGTACATTTTAAGTAGCCGTGCACGTGTTGGAGTTGTTAATATTTTCCCAACACGTTGTTTTTCGATTGTCCGCTCGTGCTACGAAACCTGTTACTTCTTTTTTACGTGGCGGCTGTTAGTGGTATTGGCAATATCGTAGATGAAGCTGTTAGCAGATTGTGAACTGGCAATATCAACAGTTGCGTGGCGCCATTGTGCGAGCTGGAAACTTTCTGTTATTCACACAGTTGAACACTTTCATCATTATCATAACCACGGGCGACCAAAGCCGGGGCTCACTAAGGGTCGGCGCACACCGACGTAGAGCAGTCTTAAGGTCGCACAATTTTATTCTCTTTCCTTCATCTCATATGGGGAAACGGAAACTCGCAAAATGCACAGAACTGCATAGCTGTAACGGTTGTGTTATGTGATTAGAAAGACCTGCCCGTCGTGCTGCCGCGCTTCGCAACGCGGCACGGCAGTGTCTATAGAATATCCAACGGGAAAGAATTCAGAATGTATTTTGTTATTATTAGTACTTAAGTACTAAGATTATGATAAGCCGAATTTCTTCGGACGAGACAAATTCTGACACTGTCACCCCGGGGACTTACTTTAGCACTTAATTAAAATTATAAATAAGGAATAAATATAGGATTATAATAGAGGATAGAGTTCCAACATTTTATTGGATATTTCCGCCTTTTGTCAGTCATGATTAATTTCGACACGCTGGATGCAAGCAGCTCGTGACCTTGTCTTGAGGCAGGCTCTGTCCAGCGTATATGTTATTATTGCTTTTTATGGTATAGGGGAGCAAATAAGCAGTCGGAGCCATTTTCATGGCTACCCCATAGACATCCGCATAAAGGCCATGCAGACGCGTTGCCCTCCTTCCTCCTCCACATGAGCCACCAGCTACTTGCACACCGCAGGACACACGACAGCACAGCTGTCACTTCACGCCGGTGTCGTGAAACGATAAGTACCTCCCCGGTCGTGCCGGCCGGCTACATGCATACATGCTCGTGGCACTACCTCTTGTGAAATGTACTGTACCTACAATACAGGAACTCCGGGACGAAATTACTCTAAGATGAATGTGACAATTACCTTGAGTTCAGGCCTCAAGTTGCCGTGTAGCGACATAACAACCGCCCCTCAACTGACATATGAAGACGTATGAAGAGTATAATCTATTGTTTATTATCTCTAATTTTCTCTCTCTCTTTAAGAGACCAGGGATTTTCAAGGGACGTATTATTATACCGTAAAATGGTGTGTCCAACACAAGTGACACAAGTGCACTTTTTATTCCCGTACGGGAAATAAGTTGCTGTGATGGATTCTATTTTTCTATTCCAACGTGGACTGAGTAATCAGGCGCAGGTTCGACGGCTGAACGTGCTCTCGGAGCCCCGGAGGCGAGGCCTGTTATTAGAAAATGAAAAATGCTAATAACACTTAAAAAGACCTTCGTCCAGTAGTGGATGGATAGCGGCCGACAAGGACGCTACGATACTCCAGTTGTACATAAGACAAGTAGTCGTAGGTAAGTCGTAAGTCGTACATCGTAAGTCGTCGTAAATAAAATGTATTCAACATCAAAACATGAAACTACGAATGTTATAAGGTTTAAAGCGTGTAACGTCGAAATAAATTTCAGAATCACAAACTACCAGAGATAAATAAGTAGAGAAAACGTGAGACTGAGCAATAAACAGGGCCGTAAAGGATTATCAGTGGCTCCATAAAGGGATCAAATGGTACTGGCAAGTGACGTAAGTACTACAAGTGTCACGTGACGAGCAGACGCCACGAGTTACGAGCGTAAAGCCCAGCGTACTGTGCTAGCGATAATATATTACAGCGACAGTTATCCATCCAAAATAATATTACAAATGTGAGTGTGTTTGTTTGTCCTTCTTTCACATCAAATGGGATCAACTATGTAATATTTAGTAGGCAGATAGTTGAAAGACTGAATAGTGCCATCAGCTCCATTTTATCGCGAAAGACCACGCGAGCGTAGCCGCGGGTGATAACTAGTATTTGTTATATTTATTTTGCTATAATTCATAACAGATGCATACTGTGATGCATCGCAGCTGAACTGGACCGACAATGTTTGAGCTCAGTTGCAAACAGCGCACCACCGCAATGTGCCAGTCATATTGCCTCGTCTCGTACCGTTTGTAGGTTTTCAATTATTGGAGAAGGAAGGGGGAAGGATGCCAACTTATTATCATAATAATTATGTGGATATCTATGGGCCTAAAAGGCTGCGTTCGTTTCGTTTTGCCCAGCTATTTTAAAGAAAAAACCCTACACCTTGAAAATAGCTCGTACCAGGTTGACCAAATTTAGAGAGCGTTAGTTATGTATTTACTAAGTCTCGTTGAATTTGTTTTCCGTCCAAAACGGGGTTGAATTGAATAAATTTCAAAGATCTAAGCATACAGACGCACAGACGGCGAAAACGACATCGTTTTATACTATGTAGAGATATGTTGTCATGCTCGTGGTCAAATTCTTTTATTAAAAATTAAATTCTTTATAAAAATAACTAATTATTAATCTTCACCTAGGTTAATCTTCATATAGGTAAGTACCTATAACTCTTGCCACATTTATAATATAACTTACATTATATTTGCTAGATATAAATGCTACATCAAAAGTAGTTATCGCGTTGAGACTCGATAACTACTTCTACTCTCAAGTTACCTGAGATAGAGAACATTATTTTATCAGCTTAGCTTTCTGTTGCGCTCGGCCTTAATTAGGGATGCCATTGTTTCATAATTTTAATTGGACATTTAGTTCCTCGGCCTCGACTTTCATTGTGCACGGCGATGACGTAATGACCTGAATAAGCTTCTCGGGACAAAAAGCTGGGAACAATTTCTTAAAGAATAGCTTTTATATTATGCTTATTTATTAAGTTTTATATTATGGCTTACGTATCTTCAAGATGCGCTTTTTCGTATTTCAAAGACCGGAATGCTCTGTCTCCTCTGTCCTAAAACCTCTGTCTGCGAACGTCTGTAGGCGGACGTCGCTCGCCTGTCGGTATACCATTAGCTCTTTTGTTCACAATGTTAAAAATGAAATGGTCATTTTTAATCTTGTTTTCGTAAATTGACGTGAACGCTTACGCTCTACAGTCTACAAGGCACATTCTTATAAAATTTCTTTATAGCACATGGCGGCGTGGATTAGGACGCCCGGCGTGGCCTGCTCCTTTGGAGTATTGGGGCCAGAGGTCAGGATCGCAACTTGCCCCCATTCGTGCAATGGGGTAAGGTCCGACGTTGTAGTAGGGACTGCTCAGAGGCAGCCGGACAGTTCCCAAGGAGTAGAAGTCTGGCGCGGTGAGGTCACAAAGGCCAGCCTATCGCTGGAGGGATCCTGTTGATCCGGAACCTTCCAATTATAGCGGCTGACGGCACCCGCAGGGGCTTAATCGGTAGGACAACAGCCGAGCTCGACACTGCACCCGGTTGAGCCACCCAGGTTCTGGGTAGCGTAAGGTTAATTATTCTCCTGCGTTAAAAAAAGGCACATGAGAAGTGTATACGAGAAATATCTTCCCGGTTCTGTCGGGTCCCAGCAATAAGTCCACGTAATGCAGCATGGCACTACCTTTGCATTTCATATTATAAGGCGACTAACTTGCAGTGCACGACGAGACACTTGAAGACGACCGACGTCCATACTGTTCCGCGTCATTTAGCCAGATTCTCTCTTCTGTTTTCCTCCTTCTTCTGGGAAACCGGATACTTATAAACCGCACGAAACGCGACTTTGCGTCGTGCAATTCGTCTTCAGTGTCACTTAGCACTAAAACTTACTGTTTCTCTTAAATATTTTTCTAGCTGTGTCCCGCGGTTTCACCCTCATCAGATAATTAAACTTCATCTCCCTATTTACAGGGGGTGAAGGTTGAAATTTTAAAAATCTTAACTCAGAAACTTAAGTAGGCTTATGGACAACTTTGCATAACATGATCAAATCACACAAGGACACACCGACAACCATTCATTTTTATATACATATACGTAAGAAAAATAAATACTCGGTTTTCGTTAATTTCCCCAAACCCAGACACTAAACGGCTCCATGTTTAATCCCAGCTAAGCGGCTCCCGGGTGCGGCTCCGTCCATTAGAACTGCTGTTTTATTTAAGGCTGCCTCAGGAACAGGCTGCTCGTTTGCCGGGCGAGGGGCGACCTTACAGCCAGATCCATAGAATTTCTTTAATTATTCAGGCCACTATCACAGGCTTCAAAGTGAAAGTGGATAAATAAGTAACTAAATAAGCGGATATACCTAATACTCGTAAGATCTAAATTATTTGTCTTGCGGCTTCAGTCATGGAAAATGTATGGCCAAGGGAATTATTTTTGTAATATGTGAAAGATATTACAAAGATACATACATACTCACAAAATTTCGTATTTATTAGTAGCATTGTCACTTACCAGATATGAATGAGATAACATTCAACTACTTATTATTGTTACTGCAAATTACCAAAGCCAAGCTGCTTGAATTGTTATTTGTAAATAGATAAACCCAGTGACGCTCTCATTAGTCGCATCTCGTAATTAAATTCATATAAGCCTTAAAGTGTGCCAGAAAATACACACACACACACGCTGCATGCATGCGTGCTGCCGACTCGGACCAGTACGACTTGGGAGGTAGGTACCTCTTGCTTAAACGAGATCGGCGTGAAGTGATAGAAGTGCTTTCGTGTTTCGTGCGGGGTGTAAGTATCCGGTGGCCTATGGAGGCGGGAGGAGGAAGGAAGGCAAAGCGTCTCTTTATCTCTATGTAGATGTCTATGGGTGTCGATAGTCATGAGGATGCTTCCGACTGCTCGTATTCCCCCTAATTAAAAAAAAGAAAAAAAAGGCATGAAGTTTAACCCCTTGGAGCAGCGGAATGAGTTCATAAATATCCAAAGTTATAGTACCTAGTCATAATTTATTTTAAAATAAAACTGTTTGTACGTATCACACTGTATTAATTTATTATATTGCACAATATTCATACATTGACATCAATATTCACATCGAAGTAATTTTATATTGAAAGTATCCGAAAATGTAGCCAGCCTTCGTTTCGGATGCTTTCATCGTATAGCTAGTAGGTTATACAGTTTATAAAATAGGAGGAAGGAACTTATACGAGGGTGGATACAAGTGACAATTGAATGTATAAGTTATACAGTTATATATAGGATACAACGATTTATAATAATATACAATATTTAATATACGTTTCACAGTATGTGTAGGTTAATTAAATAAGAGATTTTGTGAGGCAAACTAATTATGTTACGAATTGATATCATTTATAGGTAATTCCTACATGAAAAATAAAGTATCTTAGGAAAGGTTGAATTAAAGTATGTTAAATATAAAATATGTTAATAAAGTTCTCTATACAACAATGATTTTAATAGTTTCTATCTTAACAACATTAATATAAGCGCATTCTGCTTAGAACTCTTACAACAAATATCTGTTAGACACATAGATTTCGCATAAAATATCAGGTTATTTAAATTTAGTCGGAACGCTACACATAAACCTTTACATTTCTATATACATTAAACAGCTGATAATTCTTAAATCCAATTTTGTTTCTCCGTGAATGAGTTTAAATTTA
This sequence comes from Calycopis cecrops, assembly GCA_001625245.1. Classification (NCBI taxonomy): domain Eukaryota; kingdom Metazoa; phylum Arthropoda; class Insecta; order Lepidoptera; family Lycaenidae; genus Calycopis; species Calycopis cecrops. The sequence continues at coordinate 37,474 of LUGF01046432.1, read as the reverse complement.
CCAAGATAAGGAGTAAGGACATAGAAAATATTTAACATATAAACAGTTATTTTTTCCACAAGCTTCTCGATTTGAACATTTATTCGATTGTAAATATTAATTGAAAAGTTAATTGACCAAGAAATTTGGCGACCGTATTTATTTCATACCATTTTAAAAGTTAAACAATTTGAAATTTGTACCCTACGGGAAAGTAATTTCAGACTTGAAACTTGTAAAATATAAAATAGCATCGTGTAATGTTAACTTTGGCACTGTTCATGTTTCTTTGAGATGCGGAGTCGGCAAATTACGAGTGACAGTCGAGGCAGGAGGCGGATCTCTTCTTGCGCTCATCCAGAACCTCCTCGGAGTTCCCGGACTCCTCGCTGTCCCGCCCGAGCCGGATGAAGTGGTCCCGCGCCCGGTGCTTCCTCTCGGGGTATCCGCTGACGACCACGTCGGAGGTCTGCTCGTCTGCCCCGGACCTGCCCAGGCGGATGAACTTGGGGTCCCGGCCGAACCGCACGAAGTTCGAGACGCGTTTGTCCAAGGGAGAGTCGTAGTCTTCTTCTGCAGGTCTCAGGAGAGACAGGAGTTCCTCTGACGTGAGTGTGATCGGTTGTGACCTCCCGAAGCGGAGGAAGCTGTTGCCCTTGCGGGTCGGTCGCTGGAAGGCCGCTCTCAAGTCTCCTGCTGAAGGTTCCACGGGGTAAGACCGCCCGAACCTATAACATGTTTTATATTAATCTAGTGTTATTAGACTTCTTGATACTTTATACGCATACAGTACCTATCACATCCCGAGCATTATATTTTCCGAGGTTCCTGAGACCCAGGGTTCTAGGAGTCAAGTCATGTAGAAATAACTTTTGTTATATAAGGGGACGAACATGCAGCCAGTCCGAGCTATTTTCATAACTACGGACACACACACATACATTCGCATAGAAGTTATACATATATACGTTGCCCTCCTTCATCCTCTCTCCTGCATGAGCCACTGAAGGAACTACTTCTCACCTTATCATACTCCTGTCTATGGCACTCCGCCGCCGCGCCTCCAGGTCCGGAGACCTCCTCACGGGGTTGGTGACGACGCCGGCCACGAGACAGAGCACCAACATCACTGTCACCACTCTGGAGTCGCTCATCTTATCTGAAAAGAAAACGTCCATTTAGACAAGTTGATATAATAGTGTTGGTAGATTCATATAGAGGACTATTGCTATTCTTTTTTCTTATAGTATACTGACAACTGACGACCATAGACATCCGCAAAATTTTTATGTAGACGTGTGGCCCTCCTTCTCTTCCAAGGGCGAACAGAAACCTACATAACGTACGACGCGCCGCAACGTAGCAGTGGCAGTAGTCACGTTGTGGGGGTGTAGTGAGAGCGGCTAGAGTCCATTTAAATAAGACT
>LUGF01046432.1:17572-34673 GCA_001625245.1 Calycopis cecrops | reverse complement strand
GTCACCACTCTGGAGTCGCTCATCTTATCTGAAAAGAAAACGTCCACTTAGACAAGTTGATATAATAGTGTTGGTAGATTCTTATAGAGGACTATTACTATTCTTTTTTCTTATAGTATACTGACAACTGACGACCATACATACGCAAAATTGTTATGTAGACGTGTGGCCCTCCTTCTCTTCCAAGGGCGAACAGAAACCTACATAACGTATAACGCGCCGCAACGTAGCAGTGGCAGTAGTCACGTTGTGGGGATGTAGTGAGTGTAGTGAGAAAGTCAATTTAAATAAGACTTTAAATGTTTGGGTTCATTAGAGCTTTGAAATCGGCGCCCTAGGTGCTTTTATAAAAAAGCAGGTTCCCAGCGCCGATAAAATCAGCGCAGAGTCGGCGCCGACTCCAATGAAGTTGACGACATGATGGTCACTACAGGCCGATTTGCCTGCTTCCTTTATACGAGTGCAACCTGCTCGGACCTGCGCCGACTCTGCGCCGAATTTGTCGGCGCCGGTAACCTGCTTCTCTATGTGAGCACCCTAAGGGTGCTTTTATAAAGAAGCAGGTTTCCAGCGCCGAAATCGGCCTGTAGTGACCATCATGTCGTCAACTTCATCGGACGACGACTTATTTATTATGGAAAATAGTTATTTAAAATGTTTGTATAATATATTAGTATTTATTATATTAGTATTATATTAATATATTAGTATTATAATTGTATAATATTAGTAGGATGTGAAAGTTTGTATGTTAATTAAAAGTGGAAATAGTAATTACGTAATAATATCAGTGTACTTAATATATTTTCTATAAAGTAATATTATTAAAAAAAATGGGTATTTTTTCATGTTTTAAGTTTATTATTAATGGTGAAACACCTCAATCGTGCCGGCCCAAGTGCTGCTACATGCATGCATGCATCGTGGCACTGCCAAGAATATTAACATTTATTTAAAAAACAATGTTTAATGAACACAAGTCTTATACGAGTATGACACGAGATACATTGTCCTGCATTTTAAAAATACTAATATATTAATATAATACTAATATAATAAATACTAATATATTATACAAACATTTTAAATAACTATTTTCCATAATAAATAAGTCGTCGTCCGATGAAGTTGACGACATGATGGTCACTACAGGCCGATTTCGGCGCCGAAAACCTGCTTCTTTATAAGTGAGCCCATAAGATAACATTGCAAACGTGTCGGCGCCGACTCGGCGCCGAAATTGTCGGCGCCGGGAACCTGCTTCTTTATAAAAGCACCCTCAGTCATAAAAAAATCTCTACTTTGATATAGGTAATAAGGTGAGGTTCGACATAGACTCTGCGACCGAATGATAATAGATTCTTTAGACACTAGCAGAGCCCTGTGGTTCCACCCGTGAAATATAAATAAGCCATCTATTTATATATTAATGTTCGCCAACAAGACTTGAATACAATATAATTATATAAATTAAAACTTATCAAGTCAGTAGCCATATTATCATGGTGGTATGACTAATTAGAGGAGTATAGAGAATATAGGCAAACTTCCTTGGTAAACGGTCGACAATCGAACCACTAGTTCTTGAGATTAGTGTGTTCAAACAAACGAGCCTCTAGCATCATAAAACGCACCTTAAATTGTTTTGAAGAGTAAACTCCAACTTAAATCACTCTACAAAGGCTCAACCCTACAGCAGTAGTAACAAATAGCGATTATATGTCCATGGAAGGTTAAACTGTAGCAAGAGGCGACACTGGCGCGGACCCGCCGCGTGTACAAGGTCACTGCAGCAGACAATTCGGCGTCGTTTCGCTGCAGCACATTTGTTTCACTTTTATAGTCGGACGGGGGTTTAAGAATAGTTTTAATGCGCTATATGCGGATCTCCTGACAGCCTCGCTTAAATGGGAAAAAATATATATACCGTAGATCTCAATAGAAACTTTCAACGAAAATTGGTTTAAGCGAGATATCATTATTAGTTTTTAAGAAATAATACTATTTTTAAAAACGCAAATACAACTGTCGTTCATATAAACGCTATGAAAAACCAAGTTAGTTTGATAGATAATGGTAAGGAACACTGAGTGTGCGAGTCAGACTCGCACTTGGCCGGTTTTTATATCATTTGAGTTGGATTGCCACACGCAATCCGTTCGCACTTGATTACGTCCAAAAAAAATAATTTGCGTCTACGAAGAAACGGAATGCTTTCCTTTAGGACATATTTATGCAATACTTCTGCTTTTTAAATAGATGTCATAAATCTTCAAGTTAGATAAAATGAGTGTTGTATATTAAAGGCCAGGATTAGTTGTGAGTCGTTATGTTTGGTTGTATTATTAGTTTGATGAGGGTCGCCGGTCGGCCGTCCGGTTCCACAATAAAATTGATACTTTGAATTTGCCAAAATTGCCGAGGGAAACTTGATTATAGGTAATAGTATACGTCAGGTGTACATTACACAGCGGAACGAAGAAAAAATATTTTGTACCCATTACATAATGAAGATTTTCTAGCTCCGCCTCCAGATTTCACCCACACACCCAAAAGAATCTCTTCCACTTAAATGTTGGAATAAAATTGAAATAAACTTTACAACTTATTCTCAGATCTACAATAAATTAAAATCGGTGAAGACGTTTGGTAGGAGTTTGTTCACAAACACTTTGACACGAGGATTTTATTTAATAGATGAATAGATTTTTATACCAAAATACATTTAGTAATAGGTAGTGCTGCATACTTGCATGTAGCCGAATTGGGTCGGCACGACCGAGGAGGTACCTCTCGTTTACACGAGTCCAGCATAAAGTGACAGCTGTGCTGTCGCGTTTTGTGGGGTGTGTAAGTAGCCGGTGACCCCTGGAGGTGGGAGGAGAAACGAGGGCAGCGCAGGAGTACAGCCTTTAAGCAGTTATCTATGGGCGTCGGTAGTAATGAAAATAGCTCCGACTGCTCATTTGGGGGGCAAACCATTTAAAAATGTTTACATTGCGTACACTACCACTGATTTCTCAAGCGATCTACAATATAAATACTGACAAGGTAGTTCAGTAAATGAAGATAGTGGAAGTACATGAGGAAGTTTCTTCGGAACATCCTACAGGCTACTTAGTTTAATGAATATACTAAAGGTGTTGACAGGTGCGCGAGGGAATGGAGGGCTTACACAATTTTCGCTTGTATCTCGGAAACAGTGCACTGTAAGTAAACATGTTCTAATATTCTCTTATACTTCTGACGCATCTCAAATTATTTTACAAATACGTGCACCGATAGGGTTTTAACTAGAAAAGAGTGTATAACGTTCTAAAGAAAATGTTCAACTTTCCGATGCAGATGTGTCTAAAATAAATGCCGCGTGTTGTACCAGCAGTCGCAGGCGCAAATGTCGCCCAGTTCATGGATGTTTATTGTATGTGTATATAGTAAAACTATTCAACATGTAAATTTTCTTTATTTTATAAAAAAAATCTACTTAGCTGTAAGACATGCCCCTAGGGCCTAAATACTTAAAACAGGGCTAGCTTGGCATGGTATCATAAGTTCACTTTTCTAATTATGATTTAAATAAAATTATTATAATTAATCAATTAATGTATAAATTAATAAAAAAATATCGACGAGGTGAAAACACTGATACCGATCAAAAGGTATAGAGGAGATTTAAAACTCTTTCCTTCCTTAAGGATGCACATTCGGAGCGGATTTGGATTGAAACAAATGTAAATCGGAAATGTAAAGGAAACTCGTGTCGTACATTATTCACAATATAAATGCTAAACACTAGCGCGACTTGGGTGGCTGTAGCGAGAGAATGCTGTGACACAATCATAACTTAGAATATTGCACTCAGTTGGAAATTACAGCAGAACTTATGACTATTTAACTAACTTCTTATGACTCAAGAACTAGAAGTTTTAATCTACATACAATTAAACATTTTTATAGCCCAAAAAGTGTATGAGTCAGCTCGCACATGCGACTGGACTTTTGACAAAGGGTGCGGTGAGATTAAAGCGACGTAAGCGTGTAAAGCGTTGCGCTGAGCGAGCGCTTCACATAATTCTACTCCTCAATTTTTCATTTACTTTACCAGAGAGTTTCAGTCACTGAATCCGAATTACAGACAAGTCCCCTAAAAGGAACGTGGGGACAGAGAAGGTGGTTTAGAATATGCCTCGCAGACGACGACGGAGTTTTTTTTTTATGATATAGGAGGGCAAATGAGCAGCCGGAGACATTTTCATGACTACCGACGCCCACAAACATCCGCATAGAGACTATACAGATGCGCTGCCCTCCTTTCTCCTCCCACCTCCACGGGCCACCGGCTACTTACACACCGCACGAAACGCGACAGTACAGCTGTCACTTTACGCCAGTCTCGTGTAAGTGCGAAGAAAAAAGGAATCTGGCGCCTTAAAGACACCGAGGAGCTCTATAATTGTTGACAAATTCTTGGAAGTCACGGTAGCATGGATAAGAAAAACGCTAGAGTGTTCTGTGCATATAACACATAATTCCGAAATCAACTTTCCCACTCGTATAAGAAGAACGTCGCAATTGCAATCTACTTATATAAACCTGTAATAGTATCAGTCTCGCAGCGAGAGTGGGGGAGAGGGAGCTCGCACAGGTATTTGCAATTTACATACATTACGCTTTTTTGCTCTGTATTAGGAGTAATAGGAGTATGTTACCGAATGACTGGTTTATTTTTGTGCTCGTGAGAGGTAAGCTTTATATAATATATTACAATAATCCTACAACAAGCTAACGCTCATCAGTATGTAACAAAGGCCGGGAGTTGGAATTCAAATCCGTTTATTGTTCTCTATAAATCGACATATTGAAATAAAATATTGTCAGCTGATCACAATGGCGCGCAGGCTGAGCCGTATTGTGTGTCGCGGACGTGTCTGTCTGTACGTCTGTTGTTCTGCTGTGACCCGCGCACTGACAAGCGCACAATATTCTGTCGATAGTCGTATTATAGCCTTAGTATTTTACCTATTTTCTATCTTTATTACAAGAGTCAGTATAGATAGAGCTAGTTAAATGTAAAGCCAGATTCTTTTCCAGTGTTACTGCTCAAAGTAAGTTAAACCAATTTACGGATTGAGAACCGGCTTATTTCGAATAACGTATGTAAAATATAAAAGTAATATATGAATTTTCCTTCATTTTTCTCCCACAGTTATTTAAACAAGGGATATTTATTTTCTAAATTTATCCTTAGCGTCTCTTTGTGCCTCCCTAACAAGCATATTCCACCACATTACAGGCTTGTCTCTTTTTGGCTTGCCAGCACAAAAATTGTTAGAAGCCCGCCTGACTTAAAATATCAATAACATCCCTATACATTTTATCAATTATGATTCTACTGGCTGCGCCGCGCGGTTTCACCCGCGTAAATTTTGATATTGTGAAAAATCGTTCCATGGTATCCCATAGGAACGTTTTTTCGGGATAAAAACTATTCTATGTGTTAATCCCAGTTACCCTCTATCCCCCTTAAAAATAAACAGAGACTAACTTTATTCAAGCATTAACCTAGTAATAAACTGACATCTGTCAAATTCCATACTTTTTATGTGTTTTTTAATATGGAATTTGACAGTTGTCAGTTTATTACTAGTTTAATGCTTGAATAAATTTATTCTATGTTTATTATTAAGGGGGTATGTGTGTACCAAATGCCAATTTTTGCCAAATTTCATGTAAATCGGTTCAGCATTTTTTGCGTGAAGGAGAAACAAACAAACATACAAACTTTCGAATTTATAATATAAATAGGATGTTTTAAATTATTACAATTTTTGTCAATAGTCAATAAAATTTTTTAATTCTATCGAAAAATCTTTGTCGTAATTTATCATAACAAAATTTACTGTAAATCTCAATTTGTTCCTTTCGTCTGTTATTCCAAAGTATTTTATTTTTATTATTATTAATTTTTACATAAATATTACCCTGAATTGGTTTTGGTCTAATTATACCTAAGTAACATTGTATTACAAGACCACATAGTGCACGACATAACATACGAGTCATTTTGTGTTTGCCAAGCTGCCTGTGTGACAATGCAATGATCCAACCAGCTGACAGACCCATTGACGTCACTGATAAAACTGTACGTGTCAGATAATAACCCTAATTTTTCTACGCCCGCACATGTACCCATTCTACCTCCTTACAAAAGTCAGATAGTTCAAGATAAAATAGCTCACCCGGGTGGGCGTTAAAGTCGCCAAGCATGTAAACACATTCGAACAACACACACCTTCTTTGTTATTAATTGATTTATTACTTAACATAATTAAATAAAATTAATATAATTATTATAGCATTGAGATATTCAGAAACACTGAGTGCGCGAGTCAGACTCGCACTTGGCCGGTTTTTATATCATTTGAGTTGAATTGCCACACGCAATCCGTTCTCACTCGATTACGTCCAAAAAAAAATAATTTGCGTCTACGAAGAAACGGAATGCTTTCCTTTAGGACATATTTATGCAATACTTCTGCTTTTTAAATAGATGTCATAAATCTTCAAGTTAGATAAAATGAGTGTTGTATATTAAAGGCCAGGATCAGTTGTGAGTCGTTATGTTTGGTTGTATTATTAGTTTGACGAGGGTCGCCGGTAGGCCGTCCGGTTCCACAATAAAATTGATACTTTGAATTTGCCAAAATTGCCGAGGGAAACTTGATTATATGTAATAGTATACGTCAGGTGTACATTACACAGCGGGACGAAGAAAAAATATTTTGTACCCATTACATAATGAAGATTCTCTAGCTCCGCCTCCAGATTTCACCTACACACCCAAAATAATCTCTTCCACTTAAATGTTGGAATAAAATTGTAATAAACTTTACAACTAATTCTCAGATCTACAAATAAATTAAAATCGGTGAAGACGTTTGGTAGGAGGTTGTTCACAAACACTTTGACACGAGGATTTTATTTAATAGATGAATAGATTTTTATACCAAAATACATTTGATAATAGGTAGTGCTACACTGCATGCTTGCATGTAGCCGAATTGGGTCGGGACGACCGGGGAGGTACCCCTCGTTTACACGAGACCGGCATATAGTGACAGTTGTGCTGTCGCATTTTGTGGGGTGTGTAAGTAGCCGGTGGCCCCTGGAGGTGGGAGGAGAAAGAAGGGCAACACAGCCTTTATGCTCTATATCTATGGGCGTCGGTAGTCATGAAAATATCTCCGACTGCTCGTTTGGGGGGCAAACCATTTAAAATTTTTTTTGTTAGTAGTAGTAGTACTAGTGTAGTTTACATTGCGTACACTACCACTGATTTCTCAAGCGATCTACAATATAAATACTGACAAGGTAGTTCAGAGATATTCCATGAACTCCACTAGGTTAAATGGATTTTCCGTCGGCATACAGACACTAAATACTAACATCGACTTCTGTCCTTCCGTTATTTTAGTTCCACACACTGGCGGATCACACAAGGTATGACTGACACTTTAAAACACACGTTTGTTCCACAACATCGCCGCACCGCACAGGGGCGGCCAGCGACCATACAGCGAGACAGACCCATGGGGACTCTCCCGTGTAGTGTCATCGATGCAGCGCAGGTAATAATCCTATCCCATTAATATTATAAATGCGAATGTTTGTATATTTGTTTGTTTGTTACTCCTTCACGCAAAAACGGCTGGACCGATTTTCATGAAATTGGCACACACATAGAGGGTAACTTGGATTAACACAAGAAAAATTTTATCCCGTAAAAATGTTCCTCCAAGGCATCCCGCCTTGGGATGATTTTATATTTTCCACGGGATCGAAATATACGCGGGAGAAACCGAGGGGCGCAGCTAGTAGAATAATAAAAATAAAATAAAATAAAAATAATCCCAGACATCCTGGTAATTTTTCAGGTTCCGCGACCATTTCATAGAGATTAGAGTCGTTAGGCACGATTGTGCCGTACTGCCGAATGTCGATAAAATCACTGTGACAGATCAGTTAGTTCAGATCAGAGAGTTTTCCGTCCTACAAAAAAGCAGCCCTTCCCCAATTTTGAAATAGTGCAATGCGGTCTCTCCCCCTTTTCTCTTTAATACAATTACTTATAAGTGGGGCACAAAAGTTCACTTCAATTGACTGCACCTAAGATATCGCGGTTCTCCTTTGGCTACGGCTACTGCCACGACAAGGCTTTGACCATGCTGGTTGGTGGTCCAAATTCCAACTATTAATGTAAAGAGATAAAAAGCATAGAACATTCAGAATGACTGAAAAATAAAATATTTCAAAAATAATTTCGTACAATTGCATCGCGTATTCTGGCCCGCTCTCCCTGATTGCAGATTGTACCAACTATTCTATATTCGCTGAGAATAACTTTATATTACACGGTTAGTTTTATCTTAACAATACTTTTGTTATAAAATATGTAAAGTGCTAATATGGGCATCTCTAATGATCATGTAAAACTTATTGACATCCGTAGCAAAAGTTTATTATGTTAAGAACAAGTTTTCATAGAAGATGCGTTTTGTTCTTGAAAGCAGTACTAAAACTATTTAAGTAAATATTAAGAGGAACCACCGACGTACCTCTCGCTCACGTAGGTAATATCGCTGCAGTCACAGCAATGTCGTCTACGTACGGATTTTTAGTAACCGGCTGGTTGAAGGACGGAAGGAGAACACAAAAACAAAAAACAACAATTTTGCGGATGTCGATGTGAGTTTGTAGTCATAAAAAAGCTGCGACAGCGAGTATGTTCCAATACTATAACAAAATACCAGGTACGGTCTAACAAAAGAGCTCATTAAAGGTCTAAAAAACAAATTAGAAGCAAACAAAAGAGTGTTTTATAATTTTTAATAACCTCTCAAAACAAAAGATTATTTATTATTCTAAAGCCACACATGGATACAAAAGAAAATGCTGAAGCTATTCGCATATTTAAATAACGTTTTAACTAGTATGTTTAGTGGGAAGTTGTGCCATAGCTACGTTGTACGCGATCGTTTTGGGCTGCCACGACTCTGGCCGCGACCAGGGAGGTATCTCCCTGGTCGCGGCAATTCACACAATAGCGGCACAAAGTGACAGCTAAGCTGTCGAGTGCCGTACGCTTTAATAGAACCTCAGGGATAAGGCGAAGGAAGAAAACTCAACTAAAAAAACGTTTGTGCTTTAGATCACACAACTGAAGTAAAACTTAATTATTAATTTAATACACAAATTCCTTATTGTAGGTACAATAACATAACATGTCATGTGATATTTATTTTTTAAATGAATTTGTGTGATTCTTGTAACGCTCTCGCCAGCTTACTCCCCAAGTCAAGCGCGCGTATAGAAGTTCTAAAGAGGACCGACTGCTCGTTTTTGGACTGATACTCAAAACAAAAATACATGAAAAAATTGTCACGCTTTAAAATTATTATTGGGAATTTGTTATCACTCAATCGGGTTATTTTCCGCCATTTTGTGGGCATGATTAATTATTATTATTAGATTACGGCCCGACATCTATCGGATTATCTGTAAACTTATAAATTGGTATTACATTTTGGTTTGGAAATAGAATATCGATATCATAACTTAATTACTGTGTTTGTCTCTCGTGTCTCCTTGTTATTGTTACTTTTAAATTTACGGCTGCAATATTTGGAATGCGTGGCTCGGTCAGCAGTAGGTATCTTTATATTTCTATTTTTATTTATTTTAGTAAAACTTCGAACGGAAATTGAGAGGGATCATATAAGTTAGTGAAGACAGATTAGAGAGATATTTGCTTTTCTTATATTATTGTAGGGGAAAGATAGAACAGCACTTGTGCACATTTTCTTTCCCTCTCCCTCTCATAGCCAGTTACGTTTCGTGTATGAAGTTTTACTTCAGTAGTGTGGTCTATCACACACATACATTTATTATACAGGGTTAAATGTAATTAACGCAAGACTTCTTGCAGGCAGCATGTCTACATCAATACCAACAACATTTGTTCTACGACTTTTTACGAATCTATATAAATAGCACAAAAAAAATAAAAACAAAAAATGTTTGCACCCTCTGTTATTTTTTACTCTGTATCTTGTAAGAATGACGCGCGGGAGCCCCTATCTTGCCGCGCGCGTTTCCCGCGCTATTATCATAGCCGCACGCAGACTAAATGATAGTTCAGAGGCAATATATTAATTTTGTATGGGAATATTAAAATTTTAAAAAGTATTAGTTTTCAAAAGTCGTAGAACAAATGTTGTTGGTATTGATGTAGACATGCTGCCTGCAAGAAGTCTTGCGTTAATTACATTTAACCCTGTATATAGTTTGAAGTTTAAAAGTGACATTATTCAAAAAGTTTATCTTCTCAAAAACATTAAAAAATTAGAGATTTTTAGATCAAAATAAACGATAAAATACTCAGATCTATTATAGAAGAACTAGATGTACGTAGCTAGAAGGAGCAATAACAATATAAAAAGATAAAGAGAAATAATATATATTGGCCAAAAAACTTGTGGACAAATCACAAAAAATCTCTACATACAGATTTATCACCATCAGAGCACATGCTGCAGTCCTGTATTAGACTTTGTGCACCACGTAAATTTTATCACATAAAATGTAACAGCGATTCATCTCATAATATTCATCATTAGACTATTGATACGACATAATAAATAATAGCGAGTGAAAATTTAAATTATTATTTAGACTCGTAACTCGTGACGAACAGTAAGGATTTCCACGATATTACGACACGATATACATCAATACCAACAACATTTGTTCTACGACTTTTGAAAATTAATAGTTTTTAAAATTTTCAAATTCCCATACAAAATTAATATATTGCCTCTGAACTATCATTTAGTCTGCGTGCGGCTAAGAAAATAGCGCGGGAAACGCGCGCGGCAAGATAGGGGCTCCCGCGCGTCATTCTTACAAGATACAGAGTAATAAATAACAGAGGGTGCAAAAATTTTTTGTTTATATTTTTTTTGTGCTATTTATCTAGATTCGTAAAAAGTCGTAGAACAAATGTTGTTGGTATTGATGTAGACATGCTGCCTGCAAGAAGTCTTGCGTTAATTACATTTAACCCTGTATAATATAATATATTTTTTAAATTGTTTTGGGTAAAGTTATGCAATAAATCTGAAGCTGAGTATATCTCAACTAAAGAAGTTAGGGTTTCATTATTTTGTCTACATAAAAGCTATCTGCAATATGGCACCCTTGATTTAGAGTCGACCAACAGAGACAATGCATTTGTGCTTCTGAAGCATGCTTTACGTGTTATTTTCGGTTGCAACGCAAATGCAAGTGTTATTAAAATGTGGATCAGCTGTTATACGCCGGAGAGTAAATAAGAGTCATAGCCGTGAATATCTATCAGCGAACGTGCACTGAAAATGGAAATACTGTCTATTTTGGAAAGAAGAGAAAGGAATTAACCGGATTTTTATTACTATGATGCATTGTTGGAAAGTTGGTAATTAAAAAAATGAACCAACATAGTGAAGACTTATTACCTTTACCTGTACCAAAGTATAAAAACTGTTGCTGTGATTATATAATTTTTTTTTTATTTTTTAGGAAACAAATAAAAAAACAATGAAGTGTATTCTACCTGTATTGCTATGTATTGCGGCTGCGATAGCATATGATGACATTAACGATACCTACCTTGAGACGTTACAGCACGATAAGAAATTGTTGGGTGAAGTATACGGTTGCTTGGTGGATGTCAATCCATGCGATGATTACGGCACACATGTTAAAAGTTAGTAAGGTTTTTTTTAAATATAATCTTTTATTATATTTCTATAATCTTTTATAATTACATTATATACAGACAATACATAGAAAAACGCCACAAGTCTTACTAATAGGTATTATGAATGCAAATGTTGATAAAATATAAATATATTTGTTATTTTCCCCCAATAATACTACTGAAAGGATGTAATTTAAATTTGTAAGAGATATAGATTACAATCTTCTATAAGGATTTTCTATACCATAGCATTTCCGAGGAAATTTATTCTTATCAGGATTTTTGAAACTTTTCGACATTGGTAAATTAATTAAATAAGAGTAAGAAATTAAATATGTTATATTTTTTAATATTTGGTCAGTTCACTACTACTAGCTATGTTTCTAAAGCAATATTTTTATTTAATGTATTATCTGTGTTGACTATATTAATATTTTTTATTTTTATTTATATCAGGTTGTGTAGATATATTCTGTAGGTAGATACATATTAAAATATTATGTTTATTAAATTGTGTTTCTTGCCTTTAAGTAATCCAAAACTTCATCTCACAAATTAACATCTCTACATGCAGATTTATTCTCTAAGATTATGAAATTATCTACAGTGTGGACACAATTTCTACTATTTTGTACAAAGTAATCACTATTTAATCGCATAATTATTTCAGGTCACGTGGTCGAATTTCTAAATGACAATTGCAGAGAATGTGATTACATACAGAAACACAACACTCATGCTTTTATTGTTAAGTTGAAAAAAGATTATCCAGATTTGTATGAAAAGTATGAAGCAAAATACGATCCCACCGGAACACTTCTTGACAAGTTAGACGAGGAGATGATTAAATATGCCAAGTGATATTAAGAATCGGTTACTTAATATTGATAATTAAATGTGATTAATTAAATCGAAAAGTAAGAATTTTTTAATTAATTATACCTATAATTAGGTCCTCCTTAATTTAATTAAAAAAAACAAAATGTACATACTAAAGTTTTAGAAACGCACCAAGTACAGTGTGGTTAGTGTGGTATTGGAATAAAAAAGCAGCCAATTATTTTTTTAAGGTAATTAGAGTACTTTGTTTATGGGGACATAATTCGATTGATATACAGTGTTAGTTTTTGGACACTACCCAAATTTTAAAAAAAGGAAGTAAAAGAGAAGCGTGTGTTTTAAATATTATCGCCCAATTGTAATATTTTGTTACAATAACATTTGGTCCGTAAAATCGCACACGATCGTTTGCACCCGAAGAGGTCGATACACTCTTCACAGCTGATTGTGTTTCGCATATACTTCAATTGTTTTAACTGATCGTATCTTTATTTTAAACACATTTTTATTCAATGATTAGATTAACAGACATGTAATCATATCATTTGTTTTATGGTCAATAATAAAATTGGCGAGCTTAAAACAGTTTTATAAGATTATTTATTTCTGTAAGTTACAATAAAATAGACTTTCCTAAATCGTATTCAAATATTAGAAAAGGACTTTTTCAAAACGTCGCGTCGGTCGTTCGGCACCGTCACTCGTGCCCCGTGTCCATGAGTTAAGTGTTTTAGCTGCGGATAAAATATTTTATGTTATTTTTTTTCATAAATCTCAGTATAAAGATCTGAAAATGTAGCCAGTGACCAAAAATTAACCCTGTATAAATGGTTGACTTTGACAGGTGTAAGCTAAAATTATACAAAAAATATTTTTTATATCATCTAGACATAGATAATATTATTTAACATAGAGATGAAACTAGATAAATCACATTCAGTGAATATCTTATTTTATTGAAATTGTTTAATTTTTAAATTCTTGTTGATATTATTTCCAACATGAAAGCAATTGAAGGTGAAGATACGATGCGACTCACTTTTCGAAGCTAACGAACCATTTAAGCGTCCGTTCAATAGATAATACAATAATCACACGCTACCCTGATAGAGCTCAGAGCGTCTACAAAGCGAAATGTGAAATGAAAACTATTTGTAGAAATCGTATGTCACGTTCAAAAAATCGCAGCAGCAGCAATTCAGATATTATGAATTTACTGTACAGCAGACTACAGCGGTCGAGACGAACGAAATATTACATGAAAATATTCATATTTCATCTGAAATTCCTCAGGCGATCACCTACTTTCAATCGTGAGTGAGCACAAAGGTGAAATTATTTGCAATATGGCCTATATTACAACATTGCTCAGAAATGTTTCTTAGTAGGTGCATTTAATAACATTTTAACATACAAAATTATTTTGAATTCAAAATGTATGAGATATTATTATATGAGATAGATATTATATGAGATATTATACTAGCTTCCGACCGCAGCTTGGCTTGCGTGGATTTTGGACTTTAAAAATGGAAGTTCTCAATTCTTCCGAATGAAAGATTCACAGCTCCTGTCCTATAGATGATAGCGTGATAGTATGTAGTCTGTATTATGTTGACTCGACCGGTAAGTAATATTCATTCAAAATTTAAAGTAAATCTATGCAATACTTTTTAAGCTTAGCCCGGACATACGTACCTACAGACAAAAACTCTAAAAATTATATTTTTGGCTTCGATATTGATTGTAGGTCATTTTTAAAAAGAATACTTGGAATGTGAAAACATATTCATATTCCAGGGGATAAAAACTATCCTGTAATCTAAGTCAGCAGAGCGTTAGTTCAGAAGTTTTGCCGTGAATGACGAACAAACATCCAAACGTCCAAACATCGAAACAAAGAAACTTTCACATTTATAATTTAGTCTGATAAATTGGTAATTAAGGCGTGCTGCGTATGAAATTCAGATTCTTTATATTTTACAACTAAAACATTTTCTAGCTAGTTGTAAAGAACCGTCAGCGCCATCTATTGACAGTTAGGCGGAACGAAGTTCACCAAGTCAGCTAGTCTTATGTTTGTGCAAGGCTACCAAATCGCAATTACGACTGCTAACATTATTTACATGAGTTTGGCACACGAATAAAGGAAAACCTGGATGATTGCATGATCCTAAGTAGTAGTCCCGGGAGATGATTCCTATGTCATTATTTTATTGGGAAAACTTTAGTCAATAAAGACTAAACTCACACTAAACTCGGGAACACAATATACGCACTATACAGAGTTAAAGGGGAGTAATCTCCCTTGTACTAATGTACAGGAGGATTCTTCTTTTCATTTTCGTCCCATGTTTCTTAAAGAAAACTTTCAGATCCTTTACTCATCATATTCCTGAGCTTAGCGTGACCTTGACATTGTAACATAGCAAAAAAGACTACTAACTTTGCCCATAAAAAAGTATAAATTCATCACATGGGACCATATCGGGTACAGAAGAGATATAAATGTCATCCCCCAAGAACATTTTATCGGGTTAAGAGGTATCCTAAGATACACTTTTTGTGCTCCAAATATCTATTTATTATTTTATTTTTACATGAACCACATTAGAATTATCCTATATGTTGAAACAGATTCCCTTCTAACCTTATGCTAAAGATGAAGATCTGATAAATATTTTTAACGTGAAGGAGTAACAAATACATTAAAGTCATCATCTCATAGCATCCCACAGGAACATTTTTTCGGGAAAAAAAAAACTATTCTATGGGCTAATCCAAGTTACCCTCTTTGTGTGTATAAATTTCATGAAAATCGGTTCAGCAGTTTTTGCATGAAGAAGTAACAAACAAACAAACAAACAAACAAACAAATAAACAAACAAGCAAACAAACATACATACTTACAAACTTTCACATTTGTAATTTTAATAAGAGCGCAAAGGGCGGAAGAAAAATTAGGATACAAGAAAAGGCTAAAAAACTAGTGATTGACCTCGTTCCTTTATTCTTGCGTCTTGTTGGAATTGCGGAGGCGCGATCTCGTTGAGAAGAAAAGACAGAAGGCGATATTCGTTCGTTACACACGGTACAGATTTTACACGTATATTATTTGAATTGATTATTAATGAGCTCAAATAATTATAGGTTTTTTTTTCTCAAATAATTATAGGTTTACACTTAAATACAATAAATCACAAAGACGTATACGCAGAAGCTCCTTCTGGACAGTGAGCCAGTCAAGAGCCAAGAGACCATAGATATCGGAATTCTTTCTTTATATCTCTATACAAGAGACATAATATGAGATTCAAACGTCAAACGGTCACTTGTCGCCAGTTTTGACGCGTTTCTAGTATTGCGCTGTGGCGATAGATGTCGCTACAATGTCTCGAGTTTGGCGAGAACAATAAGATTTTATTGTTTCATTTTATTGTTCTTACTACAGATTTAAAATAGATGTTTTATAATCCCGTTACACTATTAAGGAATAGGTTAGTAAATAAAATATAATTATAACACCTTTGAAAGTGTAAAGCTAGTTCCACATTGAGGAACGTCACACATTTTTATGTAATAAGGGCCTCCCTCATTACCTTTAAAGCGTACATTAGGTGTTCCACTTTAGCTTTCCTCCCCCTTCGATACTATCTGCATAATAGGACTGCATTAAAAAGAACTCTCTGGGTAGTCTCACCTGAGACGATACTGACTGAAGTTTACGCTTGTGTATTTCGAGGTGGGCTTCGAACTTCAAGCTGTCAAGGTGGGCTTCGAACGTGGCGAGGCTGCTATCTACCAACTTATACTTTATATCAGGGGTTCCACACCGTTTTCAGCTAGTGGCGCAGACTCAAGTTAGTATTTTTTGTATTTTGAATATGAATTTTCAATATCGCTTGGTATTTTATTGTAGAATCGTATACATTGGCCTACAAAGGTTAATATATTTTTTGACAAAGTATTTGTTATTTCGTAAATTAACATGACACTTTTCTATTGAAATAATGCTATATTTTTGTAAACTTAAAGCCAGCATTTATATTGTCTTTTAATCATTTAGCAGTAAATTGTTATCATCAAACCAGTGCACCAACTACGAAATATCGCTGTTTATGTCGTCTAGAATATTTTGATATAATTTTAGTTCAAATAATTATAAGTGATGTATGTAGTAAGATAATTAATATAAACCAAAAACAAAAACGGGCCACGAATCGAACCTTGCGGACCTCCCATTCTTTTAATAAAGACCCTTCAGATTGTTCTCCTTCAACATTATCTTTCTAAAACCTATTACTCAAATATGATGCAAAAAGATTCAGTGCTATACTTTTGATGCCGTAGTGTTGTAGTTTTTTATTTTTTTTTATTAATTAATATTTCATAACAGACACAATCAAATGCCTTAGACAGATCACAAAAAAATACCTAAAGTATTTTGCGTGTTCTCCCAGGCCA
>LUGF01046427.1:301044-324153 GCA_001625245.1 Calycopis cecrops | reverse complement strand
AAATATATTTAATATGTCTTATAAATTTAAGAAATTTTATATATTTAAGATTATAATAACCATTAAAAATTAAAAAAAAATACAAAATAATAATAAAAGTTAGTAAGTATATTCAATGTACAGACACTCGAATTTTACTGTTTTATTATACATATAGATTATGAGCTGTGTGAATGGTAAAGAATATATTTATTTTTGCCGAGCTAGCAAACAATAAGACTGCCCGGTGGGTAGTGACTGCTACCAGGATCTGAAAATTCGTCACCCTATTGAATCTCAGTCCGACTATTTAGAACTTAAAACCACTTAAGTATAATTTAGGGGATAACAGTGGTACAATATATTAGCCATTAATATTTCATTTAAAAAGGTTTGTAAGACGCTAGCGAAACCATTACGGTAATTCAACAGTTTTAGTCATTTCGACCCATGTAATATTTTCAAATGAAAAATTTTGCTTGCAATAGTGTGGTAGTATTTATTCAGTTGATAGTAGATTGGTTCAGTTGATAGTGATTTGTCAATAACAATTAATTTTACATAGTTTTTTTAAGCACTAAAAATATTTCGATACGACCACTCTATCAAGGACGTCATGAATGGCATGATGTTAATGTATTCATATTACATTTATAGTTGATAAACACTTTTGTCAGACTTGTTTTCTATAACAATATTCAAAGGCCATAAATAAAATTGTCATAATTTTAAATTACGCAATGAGTTAACAATGTCGAAGAAGAATGAAGATAATTTCCTTGTATATAAAAAATTCTGTCATAATTTTTCCTCCTCAAATAAAATATTTGGATTGGTTTAGCACAAAACCTTTTATTAAAATTAAGACATGTGGAATTCCATTTTGTATTTTCTATTTCCTTTTAAATAAGAATAAAAGTAAATGCGTGAGACGTTGTTTTATCTTCATGCATAAAAGAAAATTGTTTAACTTCTTATCCCACTTTAATCATATTAAGCATATAGAAGATTTTTACTGCAAAATACTTAGAGAAAATCTTAATGACACTAAGAAATAAATTAATAAAAAAAAATCCTATTGGATGTTTCAACTGCTTCAATACAGAGTATCCCGTGAGTCGATATCTTACAGTAGAAGTAATTGGCGATGTCGGTGTAGCGTGTTTACTTCACGCCAGTAAAAATTAGAAAAAGACTCTTTAGTCGTGCTGACTATTCGGCTAAACTATGACAGTGCTAACCTATAAAATGTATGTATGTACGTATGTTTATTATTGATGTGTTTACTGAGAAGTAATGGCACGCCGCATGTATGCGTGCAGCCGAATTAGGCCGGCACTACCGGAAAAGTACCTCTCGCTTACACGACACCGGTGTAAAGTAACAGCTTTCGCGTTTCGTGCGGTGGTTAAGTAGCCGGTGGCCCATGTAGGAGGAGGAAGGAGGGCATCGTACTTGTATAACCTTTATGCGGATTTTTATGGGCTTCCGAGTGCTCGTTTGCCCTTCTTCTATATTATAAGAAAAATATTTACAAATAAACTTGGGGATTAAGGCAATGACAATAAAATAGCAACGCCTCTATTCGTCGAATGGTCGAAAATCAATAGCCAATATTGTGCCTATCATTTTGACATCTAGAATTCGCACACAGCTCATATCAAGAGAGGTGTCTGAGCTATATTTACCCACGTCTATTAGTGTTGTAACTCAAACAGAGTACGCGATTACTATAAGCGAATAGCGACTGACTCGACACTAAATATTATAAAACGGTAAACGAATCATACTTTTACTTCGTTTTATTTTACATTTAAGTTTATTTTTAAGGTTTAGGTCTGGAGCTTATTTTTGTTTATAATCTAGTTCAAATTCAAGACAACTTTTAAAACGTTAATTAAATATTATAGAGCTTTTAAATTTTATTTTTAATTTTATCATATTTTACAAATTTTAAAACAGCAACTTAACTTATGTGTATTTCTAGATATACAGAAAAGAGAGAACGATCCAGCAAGGATAAATTCATTAGCGAGAGGAATGCATAAGTTGCAAACAAATTTATCCCAGCCTCCCTACTCCCGGCTTGTCGCATGGCGGTCCAGTTTTTGCAATTCATTAGGGTCACTGTCTGAATTGTACATGACATTAATTACACGACATTATTAAACTAGAAAGCATTTAACGTTGTTGCAAATAAAATATCGTACCACTTCTAAACGTATTTTACAGCCCTAATTTTATCACACAGAATTAATTAAGAATATGTGGTAATGTTAATATGATATTAGCACGCAAGAAGTATACTTACGAACGAGAGGGCTAGTCACCTACTCCGGAAAATAGTGGTCTGTCTCTGTTACAATCACCGCTTCTCAAACAAATAATTGTTGTCGTAGATATTTCACAAACAAGGTGTAATCAATATAATGCAGTAATCGGTTTAGGCTGTGTATAAAAACATTCATCAGAATCGCGAAAACTAGATTTCTTTCTTAAGATCACTCATATAAGTTCCCTATAATAAAAACTGGTTCTGGTTTTCGAGATATTTTCGGGATATAATATACGTTTTTAATAACAAAGAACCTGAAAAATAAAACAAAATAAGTACCTATATTATAAGAGCCTATACCTAAGAGAAATAAAAGTTAAGAAGAATGTAATTAAAATATAACAAAAAGACAAATAAAAATTATGTTCTTTATACTCATAGATATTCCGATACCAATCATTTTACACATAAAATTTATATCAATAGATGCTCATAGAAATTTTGATGACACTTGTACGAGCCGCAGCTTCCCCATTAAACTAATCAATTTACACACAAAAATGATATTCTTGACACTCGTAGATATTCCGATGACACAGTCAATAATGTGTGTACGAGCTTCCCCGTTAAACTAATCACTTTATTGCGTCAGAGAATCAGAACTCGCAACATTCAGTCCTGATTACGTCGATATAATTGCAGCTCTTACAAATGAGTTGTAATTGCCAACGCTGATACCGAAAATGTTTTCAGTTGATCGTTCATTAATTTGTGTATATTGTGTCAATTTTAACATTCGTCTGATAAACACAATGGAGTCATTTCATTTGTTTAATGCATGTTACTAAACGTTAATTTAAGGCCTTTCAGTGAGCTATATCGAGAGTAATGCTCGAAATTTCTTTGATAAGATGTGACGACCAAAGTTATCGACCGAGCCCGAAGCGTGTACTTAGAATGGCATTCTCGTTTGTCCAGCGTGGACTGGCAGAAAACGATGATGCCATAGAAGGAATAATACCACTGGTATTCTTGTGAGATCTGCTCTAATGATATTTTAAATTGAAAACGTTATATGTTCAACAAGCAGATGATAATCGTTGTAATTAACGATTATTATAATATATATTCACGATGATGCTGAATTCGCAAGTTACAGCAACAAAGACTCTCTCTTCACGTCAAATCCGTTATGGGGTAGACAGAGTATTCATCATCATCATCAGCAGCAACCAGGATACGTGTGCAGGACAGAGCATTATACAAAATTGATGTCTGTGATTTAAAATAAAACCTGCCCAAGTACCTACGAGTTGCACTTTTGCACGAAGGGTTCCGTACTGTCATTTATTGTCATTGAGCAAAAAAATACGTTAATAGGTACACCAGAGTCCGGCTTCTCGTCCCGCACAGCGCTAATACCAAACTACTGCTTTCTGTTACTTATAGTCTCCTCGTTTACTACGAAACCCTAAAAATAACTATCTTTAAAAGTGAAGTCTGTTATTTTTACGATACTAATACATACCTACTTACGATACAATACCTATAAACTAATACCCACCTAATTAACACTACTTACACACCGCAAGAAACGCGACAGCACAGCTGTCACATTACGCCGGTATCATGTAAGCGAGAGGGCACGTGGCACTAGCTCTTACTAGAATTATATAATAAGAGTTAAATTAACGAAAATAAAAAATAGAGAAGTAAAATGTATTCAAAATAATAATGCTCGCAAATATAAATATTCATTACTATTACTACGTACGTACGTGGGAACTTCCTAAATGCATACGAACATATTTACGCTAAGCAGCATCTAAATCCATTAACTAACGCAACTATTCAATTAATTTAGATAATATTGAATTACTTCTGCAATCCCTAACCGAATCCTACATATTTAATTTTAATATAATTAAAATTAATAATGTAGAGTAAATTTATATCACATATATCATTGCGCAAATATGTCAACTTCAACCGAGATATTGCATGCAACATCTTTGCTGAAAATGATACATTTGTCAGTTTATAGACTATAGCTATTCGAGAAACTTGGGTAGTTAATTAATGATCAATTAGTTAAGCTAATAATGAACCTTGCTACAGACGAGAGGAAGCTGAGACCACTATTTTCATATGTTATGCTAATACAATATATGAAAACATATTATTAAAAGAAACATCTTTCTTTTTAATCAGCCTATAGCCGTTCACTGTTGAACGTACGTCGTACGTACGTAATCGCGGTTGTCTGCAAAGGAACATGTTTTTGCATTGCAAAAATCGACATTTAAAAATAATTGGCACAATTGTCTAAGCCATCACATTCACTGTAAAAAAATCACTAGTTTTGTTTAAAAAATTAATGTACTATGATAAAAACATTCTAATTAATAAAGAATTCTGAAGACTTAAAACAAGTCGCAAATTAAAACCTAATTTCCTTTTTTAAGCGCAACGAATAACAAGTCATGCGAAACAATGCTTAAAACTTTATTACTTGGAAACTATTTCCAGTGCCTGAAAATTGAAATAACTCAGCCGGTTCGAGCTCATAACTTGAATGTAACTTATGGAAGCGCGATGCTTTATACAATACGATAATGCCGTTTGATGTGCACGCAGCAGGAAGCGCCTGCATAACGCGTTTTCCGCGTTATGCAGGCGCTTGCATTAATTACAAGTTCCGGCGACGATGTCGAGTTATCGCAGCTTCGAGACATCTTGATTTTTAATACTTACGAGGCAAATATTGCTGCAGTGCAGTTTAGTCGGTTTGTACGCGACCGGGCTGGTAATACTCGCTGACATGACGGTGCGCTGCCATTATATGAGGGAGTATTGCTACCACGGTAGTGGCAAGCTACATGCATGCATGTAGCTCTCGGGTTGGTACCACTCACTTACACGATACCAGCGTAAAGTGACAGCTGTGCTGTCGTGTTCCGTACGGTGTGTAAGTAATCGGTGGTCTATGGAGATGGGAAGAAAAAGAAGGGCAACGCTGATAACGTGCAAGCGAGAGTTACCGCAAGCATGCATGGAGCGTGGCACTACCTCTTGCAAAATTATTACTATTATATATTATTTATATGTCAGCAAATGCCGAGCTTAAAACCTATTTGTAAGTATCACCTATTATTGTAAATGTTTAAATTGTGTGAATCTTTATTAATAAATGCTTTTTCTCTTTCTTTCTAATTTATGACTATACTAGCTGCGCCCCGCAGTTTCACCCGCGTAAATTTCGATCCCGTGTAAAAAAGAAAATCATTCCATGGCATTCTTTGGATCATTTTTACGGGATGAAAACTTTTCTGTGTTATTTTTTTTTTATGGTATAGGGGGGCAAACGAGCATTCGGAGACATTTTCATGACTACCGACGCCCATATACATCCACATAGAGACTGTACAGATGCGCTGCCCTCCTGTCTCCTCCCACCTCCATGGGCCACCGGCTACTTACACACCGCACGAAACGCGACAGCACAGCTGTCACTTTACGCCGGTCTAAGCGAGAGGTACCTCCCCAGTCGTGCCGGCCCGATTCGGCTGCATGCAAGCTTGCAGTGTGGCACTACCTCTTACTTGTTAATCCAAGGTACCCTCCATGTGTGTACCAAATTTTATGAAAGTCGGTTTAGCAGTTTTTGCGTGAACAAATAACAAACAAACAAATAAACTTTCACATTTATAATATCAGTAGGATACTAGAATCTAGATTAATTAATCCAAACTTTAACATATCGCCTACTTGCGAGATGAGATACATTTAAGATTTCGCCTAAACTAGTTCTCCTTCGACTAAAGCACCCTCCAAGGCAACTTGGTTACGCGAACAGATGAGGTGTCAGATGTTCTAACGTTACAAAGTCATCTGAAGTATCAGTGGATTCCTCGTCTGTTTACTTTGTCCGGCTTACGTCGATAGAGCTCACTTTGTCGTAAGACCTTGAGGTATTTTGCTTAAGTATATAAGCGAATGGTATCTTTGTATGTAATTTTATGTAGTATTTGAAAAAAAAAATGTTATAACAAATTTACTACATATCGAATAATATAAGTAATATAAAAAAAAATAATAAAACATAGAACTCATATAATACAAAGGGGACCCTTATTTCCAGGTACTTATTATTTATTTATTTTATGTAATAGGAGGCAAACGAGCAGGAGCTTTGGCGACTACCGCCGCGCGCCGCCCATAGCTGTTGCCATGATGTTGCCGGCCTTTAAATAGCAATAACCCTTTTCACAAAAAATCTGGTTGGTTATTAATTCATATTATTATCAGTACTCACAGGAATTCGATCTACCTTATAATAAGAAAATACACAATAACCGGTACACCTTATAGTCATAAATTCTCATAATAAAAATCACGATAACGAGCCATAAATAAAAATAAAAAATAAAACGGGTAATGAATAAAAACTAGAAAACTCTGTTTCATTATTATAATTACACGCTTACGTGGAAATACACGGACCTAGTGGTACTCTCATTATTTACAATGTGAGAGAGAAATTGTGATAGCTTTAAGATCTCGCACTTAACATGAAATATATCTTAGCACGTATTTTATAAGACTTATTTTTGAATGTCCTGCCTTTTCCGGAGCACAAACAGCGATCGTAAAATTGGTTTCGGTTTATCCATTCATTAAAAGTTTTTAAGATTACTGTAACACAAAGTTAATGAAAAGTTGTTACTGCGGGTGATTTTTTTACCATTCCAAACAATAAATTGCTTCGACTTTTTATTAATTAATGTTTCTTCGTTCTTCCCATATTCATTTATTCTTTTAATTCGTTGAAATGGACAAATTATGTAAAACGTTGAAATGTAAAACGTTGAAATGTAAAACATAATCTCAGTATGTAAGATTTAGGATAAGAATTCAATATTTAAATAGAGCCAACTTGACAGTACAAATCAAATATCTTCTCTGGTTGATTTTTTCTACTTTTAATCATAAACCTCAGTATGACTTGAGACTTGACTCGAGAGAGGTATTTATAGACGGACAGAGAAACAAAAATAAATACTATGAAGGTTCAGTTTCATTTTTAGCTGTGGAACCCTAAAAATGAATAATGTTAATTCTAAATAATAGAGCTATACTTCAACTTGGCGCGTGATTGATAATTTAATAATAAAAAGATATATAGAATATTTATTCAAATAGAATTAATTATTATATTTGTGAATACAAATTAATTGAACTATTTCAACAATATTCTAAATTAATGGTAACTTAGTCAAGCATTTATAAGAATAACCAGTCTTTACAGATTTGTAACTTAAATTTATTTCGTATCAAACAGTTTGTATTCTGAGTTTTTATTAACTTCTCACGGAACTTCACTTATTTATTAAGTAGCTACAATAAAATGATGTTTTTTTTGACCTGTATGTACGTATATACTATTATTTTTCCGCGATTATCTCGCCTTTTCCTGAACAGATTTTAATGCGGTATTCAAGAAGTAGTGTAACCATACACTGTACCACTGCGGCTGGAAGAATTAGTGTTTGACGGCCTTCTAACCCAGGAGTAGACAACTTGGTTAAAGTTGTCAACGACGCTCTTTGAGGAAGGCTTATTTACAACATTGGACGTCCTTCAGATGATAACGATGACCTTTATATAATATGACGTATAGCTATATATATATAATTAATATTAACGTGATTATTAATGAGCGACCAATGTCCATAAAACGTCCCCTCTAATTTTCCCCCTCTTTCGCAGGTACAATTCGTGACTAAAAACTTGTCTCTGAATACGGGATGGGATATCTCAAGCGCACGTCGAAATTGAAAATCAGTGATAGATGGCAGCGCAGGACTGTGACGCGCTAAATCAAGATGGCGACGGGCGCGCGGGCGCGAGGTGGCTCTCCCCTCGCGCGGCTGCTCATACTGGCCATTCTACATGTCAATTTTATAGGTAAGTCATGGACATTGCGTGGACCACAGATTATACACTTATACTGAGACATGGACAATAAATACGTCCGTAGACAACTAGATAATAATATAATGAACAATTTTTCAATATAACTAAATATACATGAAACTCCAAGAATGTCCATCTTCCATTACTCGTGTACTAGCGGTACCAGCTACTGCACGGTGTGTGATTAAATGGTCATAGTTCTTAATTACTTCGTGTTATTAACGGAGCCTTTAGAACAGAGGCTTCTTGGCTCTTAAGCACTGTGTTTTTTGAGTATGGCTCGCTCACTGCTAATCCAATTAGCTTATTCTTCACGCACTTTTCTCTAATATGTGATTTCATTATAAATCTTATATTGCCAAAAGCCACCAGCATTATACGTTCCAAACCCATTGAATTTGGAAAACTTGCCGAAAAGTCCTAGGTTTAAAAGCCAGGTTTAAGCTTCATACATAATAACGAAGAGATGGAATTGATTGAACGTTTTCAAACTGGGCTACTTATAAGTACGTGGATTTAGTTTCAACACTACATTCAGTAACAACTAAATTCAATATTGGTATAGCATCCTTGGTAAAAGTGCATTATGTTATTATGTAAAGATATTCACTAAGCAGCATGGATCCCGAGCAAAGTAATAGTTATATGGGCTAATTTCAAAGTATTTCTCTTGAAAACATTACAAATATGTTTAATGCAATGTAATATGGCCCCAAATCATTTTACTCTGCGTTTGTTTAAAGACGCTTACATAACGCATTTGCTAATGGTTTTGTAGAGCACAAATCTACCGCGCGGTTGTTGTTACTCATAAAGGTTTATGTAAGTCATTCCATTCTCATTATATTTGCCACTTAAAGGTCGCTGTTTATAGCCGTTTGTTTATTGTATAATCCAAGCAGTTCGGATTGAACATTTTCGGTACTTTCATTATATTATGTATGTCAATTTTGAGAAAATATTTATGTTAATAGCCTGCATTCATATAGTTCTTTTATAACTCAAGCATATCGAAATCACCGCTGTTTTACACTAAAATTGTAACGAATAGTATCGAAAAATGATATACTTAGGTGATTGCTTTTTTAAAATTAATACGCATAGTCGCTTGGCAGTAGGCTTCTTATGACTACCGACACTTATAGATATCTTCTGAAATATTGAAGATGTGCAGTTAGTTACGGCATCCCGACGAATTGCCCAACAGGATCCTTACCAACCGACGCGGCGACGGCATTCACGAAGGAATTATGTAAGCAAGTGGTAGCTTCGTTCTTTTTCCGACCATGTCCATTAAGCACAAATGGAGAATGGCACTACCTCTTGCAAAGATCTCTCTTTCTCTTTTCTCTCTCTTTCTCTTCTATAAAAATGAATAATACATAACCTCGATGGTGGCTCGATTAAGGTGCAGCGAGTACCCTTCCTATAATGTACATATTGGACGGAACTCTTTAGTATTCTGCGAGAACACATTATTTTACGTATTCGTATAAATTCGTTCAGCAGAACCATCTGTCTGTCCATCTGCCAAGATAGATGGACGTTTGCCAACCGTTGGTCAATTTCATTTTTCGTTAGAAAAACGATTGATGATTTGGATAAAAGGTCAATATACCTACTACTGTTATAAATTTTACGTTGTCATTTCGATATATTTCGAATCCCCTTATGTAATTAAAAAGTAACCTAACATTTTTTTCATATATAAATTTAAATTTAAGAGATAAGCTGAAAATAGTTAAAAAC
This sequence comes from Calycopis cecrops, assembly GCA_001625245.1. Classification (NCBI taxonomy): domain Eukaryota; kingdom Metazoa; phylum Arthropoda; class Insecta; order Lepidoptera; family Lycaenidae; genus Calycopis; species Calycopis cecrops. The sequence goes on along the minus strand of LUGF01046427.1, from coordinate 314,174 downwards.
CGAGTTTCTTCTATGAGGTTCAAATTTTTTAGTATTTGTCATTGATAGAGCCACAGTAATACACATTTTAGTTTCTATTTATATACTAGACATTAGAGACGTAAGTACATCCGCGTGGCACAACTAGTATAAAAATAACATTGTTATATGTAATCCACTAAAACAGTTTCATACCTATTATCCGTGTAAGCCTGAGAAATCAAAGTAGAATATGTTAAAATACATTATGTTACCGAAAAAAAATGTGTACGCCGTACGTTTAGTTTTGCAGTGGTTTTCATTTTATAAAGTGCAAGCTTTTATGGAGTCCGCGTGAATTTTCTACTTTATGACAATACACGGCCCATTTTCGCACTTATAAAAACATTTTCACAAAAGATTACTCAGTCATCCAAATATAATGTAGTTTCATAACAGGCGTTTTACTTAATACGTTTGTGTCAACAGGTTTTTTATGCGTATGCGGGATGAAATATTTCGGTATTCATCAGTAGCGACTCGTTTAGACCTCACTATTTTATAGTAACATATTTTACGGGGTTTTATAAAACACGTATTTAGTAAGAGGTAATGCCACGCTGCATGAATGCATGTAGCCGAAATGGGCCGGCACGACCGGGGAGGTACCTCTCTCTTACATTTTTCATTATTTAATTACATTATTTAATTTCATTCAGAGGCTACGTAGATCAAAAAAACATATTAGTATCAAAATGTAGTGATGAAATATAGTAAACTAACACATTTTAAAGTGTGTCAAACTCAACAGTTAAAACTTTTAACGATAACAAATTTTTTCAACAAAAACTTCTAACAAGTACTGGACTGAACTTAAAATTTGTTCGATAACACTTCGTTTGAGTTCTTGGACCTTACTGGTAAAGATAAAATCGCGTGTGTCAGCCTCAAATAAATAAATATATAGATAAACGTTTATCTTGTAATCAACAGGTCCATACAGGTCACAAAAATTATACAGATAATATACAGAAACAACAAAGAGTAAAACTAATATGACCAAACATGATTCTGAATTGGAAGAATAGCGGGCCGTAAGCAACATAAGGTCGTTAAAGCGTTACGCTGGATTACTGATACTCACAATTTTACTCGTTACATTTTTACATAATATGCACATTAAATAGTTTTTGAGAAGTAAAGTCCCAAAAATTATAAATTAACTCTAGTTCCGTCTGTCTTGTGGTTGTTTTAGATAGAAGTTTTTTAAACACACATTAGAAACAAAAATTAGCGCCTATAATATCAACCAGATTCATAATTTTCGAGATCAGTAATTCAGTATTTCGCTTCTATTAAACTTATATAATTTTTGAAACTTATTTATTTAGCGGCGTTATACTTAGCACAAGCCAGTGCAGTGGAGCCACGCTGACTCGTAGCACAGTTGCACAGCGCTACGAATGAGTGCTACGAACTGCCGAATTTTATTGCTGTTTGGATATAAGTTCTAAGGACTGGTACATTTGCCTTTTTTACTATAATTTATTTGATTATCTTCACTAATACTACACTAAGGGCTGGTTTAGTAGCTACTCTTGGTAGTCAACCAGCTAGTCTATACGTATCTATTAACTACCATATAAATATTTCTTAATGATCGGCTTCAAATGGAACCTGTAATGGTGGTAACTGAAAATAACTAAGGCTTTAATAGGAATCTGTAAAACCGGCTCTAAATGGATGGTGTTCATATTTATATGACCATGAAACCATTAAAAAAAATCTTTTGATTTATTTTGATTTGGACAGGGCTCATACATTTAAAGGATGCCATAGCATTGAAACATTAACAATAGTCGAATATGTACCAACATTGTTCTATTGTATTTGAACACGAGTAAAATGAATACGAGTATTATCCAAATGGATTTTAAGTCTTTTGACAATGATAATAATTTAAAAGCGTCGCAGGGAGACGAGGATACACCCTTTCAACATTCAAAGCGCTACTTGGCAAGCTCATTGAAAAACGGTCTGCGGGTCAAAAAGCGAATGTTTTGTGGTACACGCGTTGTGTATTTCCTTTTTCATTACACAATCATTAAATTAATAGCTTTGTAAAGCTTGAAACCGAGAAGTTTGAATTTGGCTGACTGAGTTGATTTGTTTTAGGAAAATAACTAATTTTAAAAGTATTATTCATTTTTTCATGCGTAGTCGCTAAAAAAATAGTCAACAAGAATTTGTATGGATTTCGCCATTGTCTTTTATTAAATTATTAAAAAATATTAAATACATATTCGTTGTCCATTACCTGTAACATAAGTTACGCAGTGTATAAATTTCACAGATATTATAAAATATATAAAGTACATTACGGCTGCCCTTGTATTTTTATGGAGTTTGGTTGTCAATAACTTTGCCGCGTTATCATGTGTTGGACTGGAAGCAAACTAAAATGCTGAAAAGTAATTAAATTTCCGCAAGTGTCATGCACCTTCAAAGCCAATCCCAATAGAGGCCACCACGTCCACAAATGGGTTATTCTGCACCACAAAATATCCTACCAACTTCGGGACACCTCCGCGACGACTCAAAAAAGAAACATAGTGCGATTCTATTTATATATTATATATATATTCTCCCATTTAGAAAAATGATAGGTAAAATAAATTTATCTGATATTTCAAGCGGCCAGTAACTCTTTATGATATGAAAGATTATGATCTACAAAACCACATTCTATAATAACTAAGCAAACCAGCAGTCGGAACCGTGTTTATGACTACCGGCGCCCATAGACATTAACATAGAGGCTATACAGATACGCTGCCCTCCTTTCTCCGCCCACCTCCATGAGCCACCGGCTACTTATACACCGCACGAGTAGCGACAGCACAGCTGTCCCTTTGCGACGGTTTCAAGTAAGCGAGAGGTACCTACCCGGTCGTACCCGCCCAATTCGTCTGCATGCAAGCGTGCACTGTAGCACTACCTCTTACAAACTATTTTATAATAATCATATAACAATTACCGACGCCCATAGACATCTGCATAAAGACTATACAGATGCGCTGCCCCCCTTTCTCCTCCCACCTCCATGGGCCACCGGCTACTTACACACCGCACGAAACGCGACAGCACAGCTGTCACTTCACGCCGGTCTCGTGTAAGCGAGAGATACCTCCCCGGTCGTGCCGGCCCAATTCGGCTGCATGCAAGCATACAGCGTGGCACTACCTCTTACTATTATATATATTAATATAATTAATTTAAACACAACCTTACATTTTTTCGAAAATGCTTATTTTGCAAACTAGGTAACTAGCAACGTAGTCCTTGCTAGCTAGCTCAGAATCTAAACAAGTTGTCTAAAATGAACTCGCTTTTAGATATCACAGCATTCCGTTCTCGTCAATATATTTCGGAACACATCCAAGTTCACGGCAAAATTCGCGGATGGCGACTGGCAGTTGAGATATTTTAAATATGAATATCAGCTTCGATCCACGACTCGATTTCACAAACTCAGCGCATACTGACATTTACAGACATCACAGCTGATATAATTCTACCTTTACTTGTGATATTAAACGACTTGTATTTGTACGTTTAGAAATAGACCTGTGGTTACACTTTAATAAAAAAGCCTTAGCGTAATTGATTTATAAGTATGCGTTTATGTGCTTTTTTATCAATTGGAGGGTAATGAAGTAAAGAAATGATTCTTTTTTTAAACGTACAAAAGAGTACTATGATAACAAGTGACTACTGACTGACTGATCTGTAGAAATTGCAAAAAATCCCTTCTTTACTTAATCTCTCTGGTGGCCTATCGCATGTCTTTATAATCATAGCAACTAAAAACGAAACTACGTAACGTAACACTAACTTCCTTATCCGTATTCAAATTGTCCATTATCTATAACCAGTAGACATAACAATAAAGTCGAGCATTATCTGTTATATTGCCCCCGATATAAAAGTATATAAGCCAAGGTTAGGCCTTGCCGGCGTATCAAGACCACCGCTCGTGGAATTAAATTAATCTGGGTGTAAAATTTTCACTCGGTACCTTATCTCGCGTAGTATTGCCGCTTTATTGTGCCTACCCCTGGAACCATTAGCGAAAATGTCACAGCGCTGGCATTGTAATCCGGCGACCGCGGCTGCCCGGCACAATGATGTGGCTATTCGACCCTGTCTGTACACCCCTTACGCTATGATACCAATTTAGTAATAAAAGCCTACTCATAATTTGCGTTACATTTTAGTTTAAAGAGCAATTTTATGCCAGGCAGGGAATAAAATGTGTAGTATTTTGATTTTATCATGATTATCCTTTACAGGTCCAATACTGGACATAATTCTAGGCCTAATTTTCTCAAAAAGTGTTCAATATGCCTTCACAATTTAATTTATTTCGTCCAAGATTCGCCACAGTCCACTAAGCCCCACGACAAGGTTTTAACAACGTTAAGAAGTGAACATAGACCTCAATCAATGAAAAGTCAATCTTCTGCCACTAGCATCAGACTACACAGGGAGCATCATCACCATCTGATACATCATGATACAGGTCATTCCCATTGTACGTTTCTGTGCAAATAAGACAAATTAAGTATATCCATAGTAATTATATTTTTGCAGCGCTTTTAACTAAATTAGCGAACTTTAAATATTTCTAAAATGATAAAAATAAAAGCTATATTTTATATTTCTTAATGTTATAAAACTCTGTGTTTATCTTTCCAAATAATTATGACTCTATTAATAAGTGCTTAAAAAATACAAATAATGTTCTATTTTCTCGGATGACTACGGCATAAGTATTTATACAATATTTTAAATGTTACATTACCAAAAAAAAATGTATAATGTAAAATATAAAGAGCATAAACTCTTGCATAAGCTCGTACAACCAATTTCAATTTTGTTAAGACTAAAAATAATCCACTTTTAACATCAAACACTTAAAATTAAATAATTTACAAAAAGTAAAGCGTAAAAGAATGTCTTACTGAGAAATAAAAGCCCAAGTATTAATATAATTTAATAAACACTTTGCGATTTCAGCTTTTGTGAAATTCTTTAGATGTGAGTAAAAAATCTCACTCGTACGCAAAAAAATTCATGTCACGTTGTGAGAGAGTGGCCGACAAAGGAAAAGGGGCTTGCATACCTTATTACCACCTTTTTTTGTAAATCTTCAACATACAGTTTCCTAAGTAAAACACGACATATTTATGTAATTTAAATTATATAAGTATGTGATGTTGGCATGCGTGTGATACGAATTTCAATTCAAAAACAACAGTGTCCGTTCACACTAGATACGCACTTACTATTTTTGAAGAGTGACTATTATTTATGTGAAAGTAAATTATGTGAAAGAAAAAAAGTTCCCATATAGGGGGATTGGAGGATATAGCTTACGTGGATGTCTTATCTAATGTCTAGTAAATGTTTAACTAAAAATTAGTCGCAATATATCCCTCATTCTATTTATTACCTAAGAATAATTAAAATAAATAACACAGCGTCCAAGTCCAACTCGTTAATTATAAGAAATAAATCTAAAAGCCAAAATTTTCCAGCTCTCCGAACCTGTTAAGGGAATTTGTTTTCTTGCATATTTTTCTTTGTCAAAATGTCACCGCGGCCTCCTTTGCAATTAATCACAAAATCAATGAGCCATTTTGTATGGTCATATCTAATGAAGAATCCTTCCCTTGCGAATATAAAACGTCTTTTCGGCGATAGAATTAAAGTAATGGAGCAAAAGTATTGGTTCGTTGAACCCATGAGACGGAAAAACGGAAACATAAGACGAAACGGGGAAACAATGCTAGTATTTATTACTGTTATCTTATTTGCATGCAATTCAAGTATTGCTACCCCCAGCATACAACACGAGTGTGGCCCTCCGACTTGTTTATAGAATATTTACTCATAAACATGCAGATTGCGGGTGGTGCGCGTTTTTATGCAAAGGAAAGAATGGGGAGCTATTTTATTTATTGCCCTCTTGACTCAGTGTGGCGTCAGAATGAAACATTGTCGTGCAGAGGATATAAAAATTATTTATTTATAAACGGGCGTCTAAAACTGATGTTTTTTTTTTAAATTATTTTTTTTATTTTTATGTAAAATAAATACAGTTCGACTTTAAACATGTTTCAGAACATCAAGGACTGATTTAACATAATATTCTTGCCCTCAAATGTGATGTCTATATGAACAGTAGAATAAAAATAAAATAAAAAAAAGGAAAATACTCCAATACAAATGTTCGTTTTTGATACTAGGTAAGAATATTGGTCAAACTATCTTTCATGTTTATCAAGCCGCTTCGAAATCTCAACCAACAGCGATAAGTAAATAAATACCAAACAGCTAGGAAAAGTTGTAATTCAAAAACTCAATGTCGTTTCAATTAAAAAACCACTAAAAGAAGTTTACCTATCATTTCATTTCAAAGCTATGCCCAAACAAAATATATTTAGAATTTTCGTTGATCAGGAAAAAACAAGAAAAATATAGATTTACATTTTTTGCCTTTTCTGTTAAAAATAAGCTCAAATTACATTGGGAAAGTATTGTAGACAGTAGGTATTATATAAATAGATATCTAATATATAATACAAAAACAATATATTGTGAACATTATGAAAAAGTTTTGCTTCTCATGGAGTTATATATAAAAATGATAAAATATATAGTCTAAAAAACTCTTGTACAATACAAATTTGATAAAAATACAAAGTGTGTCTTTCATTATTGTGGACCGAGTAAACAAAATGGTCTGATTCTTGTTTTCCAGTACGTGATTCATTTCAAAAACAAAGGATAAAAGTCAGATTGTTCCTGATAAAGGAACTTTGATACTGTAAACTAAATTATAAACTTTTTTCCAGTTTGTTTGATTTATTTTATTGCAATTTTCAAAAATATCTGTCCTTGCTTTTCTAATGATTTAATGTGATTAGATTTTTATTGTTATTTATTTATTAATGTCTATTTTATGACTTTCAATTCTAACGGCACTCTTGTTTGTAATTTTCGAGCAGTTTATTCAGTTTTTCAACAAACCCCAAGTTTCACATACCTTAAAGGGGTCCTAGTTACGCAACGAAGGACGTTGATCCGTTCAATTTCACCAGACAGATGTAGCAAGGTATATTTTTGTAATATTGTTGTTTTTTTCCATTTCAGACAAGGATTCGATGTTCTTATGTAGAATTAATTGATCTTTAGCCTCGTAGTAGTATCAACTCATTGTCTTTAGCATAATAAAACCTAACTTATAACGTAATAGCTTTTACCCGCGGCTTCGCTCGCATTGAAGCTATTGAACAAAATATGTCAATGTACATGACCTTCAAATAGAACTGCAGTAGTATTCCAATATTTGCCACAGTCACTTTTTGATCCTTCTAAATTTATTTTTCTTAGAAAGAAAAATATATATCCTATGACATTTCTAACACCTCTAGGAATATGTGTACAAAGCTTCATGACGATCGGTTGAGTAGTTTTGGCCTAAAAGCGTAACAAACAAACTCACATTTACATTTCTAATATGAGTAGCATAGACACGAGAAAATGAAGTATTGTTAGGTCTGATATTTTATTTACAATACTAGCTTCCGCCCGCGACTCCGTCCGCGCGGATGTCGGTCTTCGTGTGGATGGATTTTTTTTTTCTACGTATTTTTCCAGGATAAAAAGTATTCCATTTTATGCCCAGAATAATAAGGTATAATTATACCAAGTTTCATCGAAATCGAACCGTTAGTTTTCACGTGATGCCTTAACATACAGACAGACGGACAGACGGACAAAATTTTTTTTAATCGCATATTTGGGTTTGGTATCGATCCAGTAACACCCCCTGCTATTTATTTTTTCAATATTTTCGATGTACAAAATTGACCCTTCTACAGATTTATTATTTAGTTTATTATATTTTATATAATAATAAAGCATAGATAACACTACTTAAGCTATGAAAAGTTTTGTCCGCGACAGGACAGTTAACACCACAATCCCCCTCACCTGGCCATGGAACTTTTAAAATCTATTAAGTATGTCAATTAAACCTCAATATAATCAATATGTGTATGTTCGTGTATGTTTTTCTTGTTTAAATAAACTACGCATATAATCCTCATTCATCCGTCGGTACGTACGCTTGCCACCCCTCTCTCAATACATTTTCATGGTTGACACGACCCCCTTGCTCCCTAAATATGTATGCTTTCCGCAGAAAATTAAATTATAGAGAATCGAAGGGATAACATGACCCTGCGTGAGGGCACGTCAAATGCACATCAATAGTTTATTTGGCCGTTCTTACAGCTTTTGAAGTAACACTTTCTTACGCGCACTTTACATGTGGAGTCAGCTAATAATGCGTGACGATAGCTTTACGAGAAATGTAATGTAATAGTCGAGGTGATCGGAAGTTGAGAGGGAGATATAAGTTAATGAAGATAGTAAGAGTGAAAGTTATGTTTCTTATATTAATGTAGGAGCAAATAAGAGCAATGCACGCGCAAATCTTCTTTCCCTCTTCCTCTCATAATTTCGTGTATGAAGTTTTACTTCAGTTGTGTGGTCTAAAGCACACATTTTTATGTGTAGAAGGCGAAATAGTAGATGACGTTATGTTATAGGACTACTGAGGCATAGATATCTTAGTAAGAGGTATTGCTATTGCTGCATTGTATCTGAATTGAACCAACACGTCTGGAAACTTCTTGCACGCCGTAATGTGACAACTAGTCTGTTGAATTTCGCACAGCGTGTAAGATTGCGGGCATATTGGAGGGATCGGTTGAAGAGGGCAACCATCTCCAGAATCGTGTGGATGTATATTGGCGTCAATGAATCAAGCCTTGACGTAGCAGTAGGGCCCAGTAGCCTAAGGTAAACCAAGACACCAAGGGCGAAGGCAAACTATCAATAGTTGTCAAATGGGTCAGGATTGTTTCTGATTTTAAAAAATAAATACTATTCCAATAAATTATCAAGTATACTATCGAATGTCCATCAAACTATTGAGATATAAAATAAGCACATGGATGATACAATAAGAGGCTACATGATTAGGATCCATTAAACTGACGATGATGATGAAACCATTGAGATGGTGCTAAACTTTATTGAAATGTTTTATTCCATTCGATTTTAGAATAACAATTTCTATTCAGAAACTTAACTTAAAAGTATAAAATTGTTTCAATATACCGCCTCACAAAAAAGCTCGCCATCTTTTGAGCTTTAGCATTTTGTAACGCTCATTAAGAGTTCTCTGTTTTTCGTCGACTAACTCAAAGTCCTAGATAATTTAGTACTTTTCTGAAGTACTCCAGTCAAGCGGAATTTCCGTTTGGCTCCAGGAATTTATGAAATTCGCATACACTCATTTTATGACGTACGAGTACTTTAGTGTTAAGTTAAACAGCTGGTTATGAATAGTTTCATTCATCATTAGATTATAATTAATAGTACGATAAACTAAAGTAGAAGTTTGAAATGGTAATTTAATTGAATTTCAAAAAATAAATTGTTTTTAAATTTAAGTTGCCCTTGCTGTGCAGTGAAATGATCCGAAATATTTTTTTTTTTCTTATATATTTGTTTATTGACAGTAAAAGTGTTTTTTTTAAGTATAATGTAGTAAAATTTGCAAGCACATATGTATACCTATGTATGTATAGAAACTATAGTTGCTTTTTATTCGACAACAAAATAGAAGCATACGAAACGTAAATACAAAGCGAAAGGGTCATGATCAATGAAGTAAAATTGTTTAAACAAAATAAAATACTAACTGATTATGATAATATTTTTTGCTTTCAAATATAAATTAAATATAAAGAATAGATTAATATTAGTAGACACAGAACTAAGATTACTTATAAATACGCAGATATACAAATGTTTCATTATAAGTACGATATGGCTAGTTATTTCAGAATTAACAAGATCTGTTTATTGATTCTGAATTTTATGTACTGCTTCCTGCTGTTTCACCCACGTCAAATATGCTCTCGAAATAATTTTTTTTTTACGTTATACCACCTCGTTCTCTAGCACTAGTGCCCTCCACATGTTCCTTATCTGTGTCAAATTTTATCAAAATCTCTCCAGTAAATTCAAATGTCCAAATCATGTGAATCGTTTCTTGTACATCTACAAATTACTTTAAAAAATGTGTGAATCTTATCCCAATCGACTTAAAACTCATAAATATTGAATGGACCTGAAGAATCCGTCGCCCAACAGGACGAAGGATGAATATATTTTCATTATTTTCTATAAAACATGTTAGAAAACTTTTCTCTTTATCTGAGACTAGATTTTTATTTAGAGGATATGATACAGACTTCAAATACAAGAAATGAGACCACAAAACAAATCGATATGTGAAAGACGCTTCAAGAAAGCGCAAAAAGTCTACATGTATGAGCTCGTAAAGTACTACTGTCTATAACTGTCCATAAGTCCTACTTACTGTTCATAAGACCTACTGTCCATAAGTCCGACTGTCCGTACTACTAGGGGTGTCTTGATATAGCCGTAATTAGTTTTCACGCAATCTTAAAAGTATTTAGTTAGAGTAGACAAACCAACCATAATTATTATTTATTTACGGGTAACTAAACCTAGTTTAATATTTACGAGATTTTCCCTTCTCATACGTAGGTCTGAATGTTCAAGAATTTACAAAATAAAATTTCCTCAAGATCTTAAGTAACATACACTTTAACTATGTTACTGTAAAATCGCGTCGCGTTTTATTAACTTGTGTGGTAAAAATTAAAAAGTAATCGTTTATGATTCGTTAGTGGAAAATAAACATTAAGATTTCTATTTCAGGCTAGCTTTCGCCCGCGGTTTCGCACGCGTTAAATTCGATGTTATTATTCATCTTGTACCACTCTGTCTAATAAAAAAAACCATCAAATCTGTTGCATAATTTTAAAGATCTAAACATACAGACAGACACACAGACGGCAAAAAGTGACTTTGTTATATACTATGTAGTAATGTGTGGTGTGAGACAGTCTTGAGAAGCCTTCTTGATTTGACTATAGAAGTGGCACAACTACTTAGGTACTTAGTACAATAATTACCTACTAAGACCCACTCTACACATTCTACCCACCTAAAATAAAGAGGTCAATACTTTTCTGCTTGGAATATGAATGAGACCACGAAACATTCGGAAACCAGTAATTTCAAACGTCTGCGCGGTTTCTGAGAATTTCAAATGTCAATCGAAAGCTTCAGTTAAGAAGTGGACGTTTAAGCAATACGCTTTTTCGGTTCTGATATAAACAGTCACACATCACACATGATCAGTATTCTACTGCATAAAATAAAACCTGTTGACTCCGACAACAATTCAATCTATGCCGAGTAAATTATTAGTGTTAGTGTTTCACACAATTTTACTCATCATATTTTTTCATACTATTGGTCGCAAAAATTGTTTATTAAAAAGAAAGTCCAAAAATATATGACCGTGTTCAACAATGAGACGAAAATAGGGCTAAGTTAGTAATTTATACACATTTTTATAACGGAAATTTACATTGTTTTCATATAAATAACGACTTGTTGAGCATTTTGTTTCATTTTTATACCAGTAGCGATTTAAAGAATGACTAACGACCAAGTTTTATTTAAGAATAGCAAAACGTTCAAGCTGTTATACTTTATTTACGAGTAAATAGAAAGCTTTTAAAATTTCAAGCGTTAAACTTCTTTACTGCAACTTCGCAAAGCCTAGAAGTTATACAAATAATCTGGAATAGTTTTGCACCCCGACGCCTCATAACAACATATTTCGCCTTGTTATATTGCTTTTAATGCTTTATTCTCTTGTAAAGTTCCTAAGAAGTCTATTTAAGAATTCCCCTTAAGCTGCATGCTATTTTATTACTTTGATAGCGGTTAGTAGAGTTATAACGCCGGGAAAGCAACTAAACACTTGGCTTTACAGCTATTGTACTTTGCAAAATGGAATAAAACGTTAATAAGGGATGGTTTATCAAATTACGTTGTATTTTATAATATAAATGAGGGATAGACTGGAGTGTACTCGACTTTTTATGGCAACGTCGCTTTATCTTTCTTATATATAAAATTGTTGTTTTTAATGCAAGTTTTTTCAATCTTAGGAATTTTCTCTAAAATTAATTTCATAGAATGATGATAGTTTTTTTTCTAAAATTAAAATTGATATTGTGCAGATTGGATGATGTAGATTTTTATAATTGGAACCAAAACCAAGCCTATAATTGTAGTTTTTAAAGTTGTAGTAGACGGACAGGAGGGAAAGTTATTCATCATGAGCAGGCGCCAGTCACATAGACATTCTGAGCATCAGTGCATATGTGATTTAGGAAGTATCCCAAAAATCGTATTTTATTGTATCTTCTATGAAAAAAGAACAACTTCTCGGTACAACTAACGTGGGTTTTCTGTATTTACCCTTACTGCGTTTACTCGCCTCTTTTTATGGTATGACATCAAATAGCTGAGGTAGTAGTAGTTGGCAAGTATACAATATTTGATATACTTCCACAAAATTGGTCCTTGCGGCTACAAGATCGAGATCAGTTAGAATAGAATATTATGAATTGCTAAATGTTACCTTTCATTTGTTTTGAATATTTGAAAAAATCACTCACACACAAATCACACACACATAAAAGAACCGTGGTAGCCGTCAAAATGTTACTCCTAAAATTTTTAAACTTTCTACAGAACTCAACTGAAATCTTGGTGCTGTGGCTCAAAATAATTGTCAAGGGTACAAATATTTAGATTCGTAGTTTATGTAGTAAATACTAGATAACTTGAGAGTGTAGAAATTTTTCATGATAGTATTAACTTCACAAAAACTTGGCCGACTTCAAGTCAATAGTATAAGGGGATATATGTTTTTGGTTGGATGAACATTGTGCCAAGACACCGTATGATATTATTGCATACTGAACAAAAAGGTCATTGTGGCAACGTTACTGATACGATGTATTACGGCAGGTCTAAATTATTGGAATAATCTGGAACATACTTTAAGATTTGCGGGTCATAAAACCATCAGATTATCACAGTACTCGTCCTATATTTTGGTTATTTTCAAATTAGTT
>LUGF01046427.1:278652-289646 GCA_001625245.1 Calycopis cecrops | reverse complement strand
GATAAATATTTTTATTAAATACTTTAATTTGATTGCAAAAATTGCGGCGCGTAAATACTTATATACTTTTTATAATTCAATGTTATTAAAATACTAGATTCAATGTTGAAATATAATGTGAAAAAATCACATGACTTTACTTTTAAATTTCTACTAAACAGTAGATTATTCGTTGTCTGTGGCGTTCATTTTTGCTTTCATTTTTTTGTAGAGCTTTGTCTCTTTCTCGCAAATCCTTTGCAATGAGAGCGCAGCTGCAGCGCGCGCAGTTCCAATCAGGAGCGAACGCGCGCTGTTAGGATTTTGAAATAAGGCTCTCTCACTACTCTCTCTCTCTCTTTCGCTCTTACACAGTGTTATAATGAGATTTAACGATATCGATTTGGATATTATAACATCATGTCAAATTGCTTAAATTGAGTCTTTTGTTGTCTGAGCTATAACAGTAGTTATTATAAGTCAAGTATTGAAAACATAAGTAGAATGTTACAACATTAGTGTAGATAAAGTTCTTTATAGGTGCTGTACAACCGAGCAATTATAGTTGCCTTGATGATACCAACTCCCGCAATACGAATTGGGTCATTGGGTGGTTTCTTTTCTCCTTTGTCAATGAGCAATCATTAACTCAAACTCTGCACAAATCGCGACAGCATAGCTGTTACTTCACAATAGTATCATGTAAAAAAGTTTCCTACCGGTCGTACATACTACATCTTACAAAGCGACTACCTAAGGCCAATGAAGTCTGATATGTATAGACGTGCGTTATGCATGGCTGATATGATATTGATACTTGTTAGTTGTTACAATACCACAGCTCCTCAATCCCAGGCTGACGCCTTTGGCAGACCACAGTAAAGGCGAAAGCGCACCTATTACTTTAAGTACAGTAATAAACCGAAGTTAGATTTTTTTATTAAATAATTTTAAGGGTAAGTTAGATGGGATTGAGCTGTAACCGCGTAACTCGAAATCGTCGGGGTATAAATCTATATGCAAAATAAATAAATTAATTATAGAAGATATTAAGAGTTATTTAGATAAATAAAGCTTAAAAACTAATATTATGTTACATTAACTTGTTAAATAAGTGATATTCAAAAACCGCGTAAGTCGGGGTACTGTAAGTCGAGGTGTTACAGTATTATATAACAGTTTCTTTGAGGAATGAAGGATGATTAAGTCTTGTATAATCTTCTCTTTGATAAGTCAAAATATTAATGACGTAAAGTTAACGCTAATAGTATATTCTTGCTCACATAAATCCGTGTAGTATTTAAATAAATTGTCTTAGCGCAGATCTCAGCAATAAATATTTTACGATTTTAGGTATCGGAGCAAATTGTGTTGATAGCCATAATTTTTGAGGTAAAACTTATTTACGCGCATGACTTGGGGTGTAAGCTGATGAATGCGTGACGAGATCGTTACGAAAAGTGTGATCAGGCAAGGCAAACGGAAGTCGAGAGGGAGATATAAGTTATTGAAGACAGTAAGAGAGAGAATTACGTTTCTTATATTACTGTAGGAGAAAGATCGAGCGAACGAACGCGCGAACATTTCCTTTTTCTCTCCCTCTCATCCCCATCAGTTAGGTATGTAGGAGTTTGTTAGTTAGATGAAGTTTTACTTCAATCGTGTGATCTAATTTTATTATTTTTATAGTATACCAATAATGATAGACTTGGAAACTCAGTAGTGTAGTCTTTTAAAGAGTGTAAGGTTGCAAATTACGAATTTTGATTTTTACCGATGTCTAATGCCTATGATCTAAGATCCGAAGTAAGGACGCCCTTCACCCTTCTGGTAACCAGGTGAAAATTGTATTTCAGGAAATTAAATATGTTTTTGAACGTTCATCAATAAGATTTCCACAAAAAAATGGTCAAGACAATAAAGTTAAAATTTTATGATATAGGTACGGTATTTAAATTCCTAAAATACAATTTTCATCTGGTTAACAGATGGGTGAAGGTCGTTCTTACTTCGTATCCTCTACTACTATATTGTCTATGCAATTGCTAAGAAAATTCGTTGCCTTCCATTTCCCATATCCAGTTTTTCAGATAGGTATTGGTATATATCTATTGGCATACCTCTTTACATAAACGTCCTCATATATTTTAATCGTGATCAAATGATAGACATCCAGAGGTGATACACCAGTGGCTAATTCGTAACGCAATTGCCATAGAATACGGTAAACAAGGCATGGGATCACGACGCGTGGAATCAAATTACTTGACGTAATCCCATGGTACGGGGGATGGTTGCGAATAGCAAGAGTTCGGTAGACTTAATGTTAATTGTATGAAGCTAATTTACCGATAAATATAAAGGCCGACAATGGTGATGATGAAACCGAAAGTAAGAGAGAACTAAGAGTTTTATTTGTTAGAATTTGGGCACAAATAGATGTATCTCTATATGTACAAAATTCTCGTGTCACAATTTTAGTTACATTACTCCTTCTTTGTGCGCATATCGATCAGGTAGGTCTGGGAATCGGCAAATATATGTTTTTTCATCTCGAAACTTCCACGGGATCCAAACTTACGCGGGTGAAACCGCGGGGCGCAGCTAGTCATACTATGAAACAGTTTCCGACATATTCCACAATTTCAGCACGCAAATATTTTATTTGCCTACACAAAAGTTTATAAGTAAATAAGACATTTGCATTCTGATCAATTCGAGTAAATTTGATGAAAGGAATGAAAATTTTATTTGATTAAAGAATCAAGTACCTATACAATTTTCAATCCTTTCATTTTTACTAAAATTGATCTCTATCCAAAATATTTAACATAGAATTAATAAAAGAAAAATTATGTAATAGTACTATCATAACATTTTTCATTTAATAATTTAAAGGTTTTTAAACAGAGTCGCATTAATTTACCTTAGGTTTTTCCTAAATTTAATATACAAGGTTGATAAAAGCAAGAGGCATTAAATGAAACCACATATTTAGTGTATAATTTCCAGGATACACAACTATAAACATTTTTGATTGATCTGTTTATATTTGAATTGAATAATTTAGTCACAGGAATTTTTAATTTTTTTTTCTCACTACGTGCACGCTATATCGCAGCTGATCGCAAACTATAGCCAGCCGGGGTCATTCACCCCACGCTCTCTGTAGCCGCCCGGTACAAAGAGTGATAACATTTTTTCGCTATTTAACTTGTTTGAAAAAAGTATTTTCGTATACTTGTCCTAAACTTTTTTTTATAGTTTCGGATTAACTGTAGGCACTTATAGTATTAGTGGTTTCATTTAATGCCTCTCGCTCTTATTAACCCTGTATACTGTAAGTCCCAGACAGATTTGCTTTTGGTTAATAATGCAGTCTTGACGAGCTTCTGTTCATTTTTTCTGGTATAAGGGGGTAAACGAGTGCGGTGTGTAAGTAGCCGGTGGCCCAAGGAGGTGGGAGGAGAAAGGAGCTGTATAGCCTCTATACGGATGTTTGTGGGCGTGGGTAGTCATGAAAATGGCACCGGCTGCTCGTTTGCCCTCCTATATCGTAAAAAAAAAACCAACAGTTGTAGAAATTTTTATGAATACACAAATATCCGCATAGAGGTTGTACAGATGCGTTGTACTCTTTTCTCGTCCCTACTCCATGGGCCATCAGCTACTTACTTACCGCACGAGACGTGATTGCTTTCACTGTACGCCGTACCTCCCTGGTCGGCTGCATATGCATGAAAGCAACTTGGCCTCCTACTAAAGTTCTTCCACTATCACGTTTATTACGCGTTATTGTGTCAGAGATCCGCGGGAATAAATGATTGTACTTTACTAACAGTACGATCTCAAGAATGTTGTATATTATATTTTTTATTCTAATTAATAGCGCATATGCCACTTGTCTAAAAGGCTGGCAGGCTAAATTATCAATGGCGGTGGCCCATGGAGGTGGGAGGAGAAATGAGGGCAGCGCATCTGTATAGCCTCTATGCGGATGTTTGTGGGCGTCGGTAGTCATGAAAATGGCTAATGGCTGCTCGTTTGCTCTCCTATACCATAAAAAAATCATATAAAAAATTCAAAAAAAAATTGTTTTCAAGGAGCAAACTAAATTATTAGAATTGCTACAGAAGCGTGCATTTGTTACGAAACATTTACAAATGCAAGTGTTCAACGTTGTCTACAACGGTATACACAGAGGGAAAAGTGAAATAAAGTAGAAATCTATTCAATGTAGTTCAAATCGATAGCACTATCAAAATGCGCCGGTGCTACTCAAAGGCGCGTCCGCCCGACCATTTCAAAGACCGTGTTCGTACGGAACAAGCCGTACATTCCCAGATCAATGTAGAAGGATATAAGAGCTCGGGTTTCCTGTCATGAGTGCTCAGCGCGAAATTCATCTTGTGTCTATTTGTTAAAGTTATTTTACACGCAACGTATACTAAGCCTTTGTACCAGGGTGGATTTTATTATTGTATTCGTCCTAATAATGACAATACGAATATTGCTAAGATATATTTATTAGATCTCGAGATGTAGATATACAGACTAGATAGATAGATAATATAGAGATGATTGTATTAGTCTGATGAGACGCATAGGCGTGTGCATATATAGCATATTTAAGGAGACCTAATATGTTTTTTATTACTTATAAGTCAAATGATCAGTTGGTAACAAAAGATTCGAGATATTGCCTTCTATGATCGCTCAGTGTGATATTCATTTTTATGGTATAGGAGGAACAGCAACAGCAAACGACAAGTCGGAGCTATTTTCATGACTGGCGATGCCCTTTAACATCCACATAAAGGCTATATAGATGCTCTGCCCTCCTTTCTTCTTCCTGTAAGCGAGAGGTACCTCCCCGGTGGTGCCGGCCCATTTCGGCTGCATGCAAGCATGCCGTGTGGCGCTACCTCTTACTATAACGTACTACTACTTAAGAAGAGTTCAAAAACCTAAAGGTAAGCGACAATATTCCCACAACCAGATTCTGGTACTTTACTTTCCCTCCTTTGTGTATCCCTAATAAATTTCATTTCATTCAAAAACTCCTTGTAACAAGGCATAACCAGTATTCAAAAAAGTTTCAAGCGTTATTTTTAAAGCGAAAACTTCTTTAGCCGCATAAGTCACGGCACAATATTGAAAGTTTCCGTCAGCAATCATGCTATTAGCATGCATCGTTTAACATTTTAAGATAGTTTTAAGTTTTCACTTCTATCAGTAGTCCCTATGACTGCCTATTTTGTTCATACTCGATTTATTTAAGATGCAAAACTTTATATGAAATATTAATTACATATTACACCTATCCTAATAAAAGGTTATACTTAGGTAGAATAATAATGTTTCATTCAGCCCACTTTACAGCTTCTACCTGCCTTCTAAAATAGCCAAAAGTTATAAAAATACTTAAGCAAAATAAAGTAGCAATAACTATTTCTATAGAGCTTGACGAATCTCTTTCAGTGCGTATTTATTATTCAAAATTCATTTAATTGAGTTAAGCACCTTTTGGAAATATAATGTTATTTTGTAAAACTTGGGTTCTTTCTACTTTCTGTTTGTACCTCTTTATATAAATAATACCAACAAGAATCCACGTATTGTACAACGAACGTTTGTTCGACGTATAGTGTGAGAAACCCCTTAATCTCCTTTACACACATTGTGTATTTTATTGTTCATGTGCATATGACAGAATTCTCAAATAGTTGAATACGAAGATGATTTTTAACAGATTCTGAATAAAATAGACTGTGACCCGAAGGAAGGCAGTACCACCTACGGGGTGTATTTAAATCAGAGCGTACGTTCTTAATTAAAACTATTTCAACCTAATTTAAGTGTACAATTTTCACAAAGCCCAAAATTAAATTTCATGTAGGTATCTTTAAAAAAAATAACGATGGGCCATAGAACTTGTTTATGCACTTTAAATTTTCAAATTTCCAAAAAGTCGTTTCTATCTGGTCTATCTAGTCTCCTTGTAATATATTCCTCATTAATAAAAATTTGTTCATTTTAGAGTTAAATATAAAAACATAACCTACAACTATACAATAAAAATTGCTTTATTCAATACTAAGAATAACGATCTCATTATACGTTATATACAATATACATGCATAAATCACATTGAAAATGACTCAGACGGAATATATTAACATCCTTCCTTGCAGCTGCTTTGTTTTGCAGAAATAAAATTAAAAAGCATAATGTCTTTGAAAACGTCCGTGAATAGCAAAAGAGTAGCTCTGAAGTCACGCTTTGATTATGAATGAAAGACGTGAAACAAGCTATGAAGCAATTGTTCAGCTTAGTCATTCGTTTCCGCTCATTAGATGTATATTTATTTAATTTACAACGGCTGGGGGTCGACGATAAGCCAAGGGGCGTGCGCGCCTCAGACTTCGCCGACTGAATAACAATGCATATGGGCAGCTAAAACGCTGCTTTTATTTTCTAAAATTATTCACAACATCGTAGGTGTCAAGTTTTTAGCTCAACTTCAAACTCACCTGGAGTTGGGAACTGGTAGCGAAACGAGAAAGAAGCCGGTGAAGCTCTTTTTTAAAAAAGGTAACTTATTCAACAGAGGAGAAAATATATAAGAAAAGAAAGAAACGCTAACGCTAAGAAGTTGCAAATGTAATTTGCTCCTTAATTCATTCTGCACTTTCATTGTCAACTCTTTGAACGTACCGCGGGAATATAATTAATATACTTTCCAATATTATATTACTTCTTAGTATATTATTAACATGAATATAAACAAATTAATTTTAAACAATATGAAAATAAGATTATTATTTAGCATATTCAAGTTTATATTACCACTAGCTTTTACCCGCGGCTCCGCTCGCGTACGAAACACTATTTTCTTTAAAAAAAATTGTTTTGTGATCTTTATAATATCTTTAAATATTTGTAATAAGGATCATTATGGTCTGTTTAATAGTTTTAGCGTCGTGAAAGTGTAACTAATGTCATGTCCTTAATACTACTACATGAAAAGTCATGTTTTTTCCACTAATGTCGCCCTCCAGTTACATACGCGGAAGTTTTGGTTCCATGGAAATGTGGGGATTGAAAGTTGTAAGGTACTTTAAGAGACTGACTGAGAAGCGTCTCAGACACATTAAATAAACACTTCATAAAAATCGTTGAAGCCGTTTGACGAGTTTGGTTACAAAAACTATGACACGATACTTTAAATTCTAGACTAGCTGAGCCACGCTGCTTCACCGGATGATTAAAAACATCACCCCCCAAATATTTCTTAGTTAGCACACTAACATCATGAAAATAATCCCTATATCAACTTTCAAATTTCTATGTGAGTTTCGGCTATGCGTGGATATATAATAACACACAATTTTGCCTTTTATATAGGTACATGCTAGCTGCGCTCCGCGGTTTCACTCGCATAAGTTTCATCCCCGTAGAAATATCAAGATGGAAAAAGAGATGTTGGCCGATTCTCAGACCTACCCGATATGCACACAAAATTTCATGAGAATCGGTTGAGCCATAACCGGAGTATAGTAACTAACACTGTGACACGAGAATTTTATATAAAAATATAGATTATCAGTTTAAATATAGAATATATCTTTATTCCACACGAGTTGTAAATTGACCCACATCAATATAGAAGCGCAAAGTGCTTCGATAACCGGAGAAACCGCCTATCGCTTTTTGATAGCATCACTTTTCCGAACTTGCCATCTGTCGGCCATTAGGTCTGGGTTGGGGATATTGAAAAAGTAAGCCGCTAGACCGATCCCACGCCACTCGCACACGTGATGAGCATTTCCGCGCCAAATATTGAACGATGCTTTAGCGCATCTCGCATAGATTCCGTTTGGATCACGTCACAAGTGATAAACACGCATTTTTTTATAAAATATGGGAGCAGACGGGCAATCGAAAGCATATTTTAGTGACAATCGACGGCCATTATCTTTCAATATTTTATTTTTTGGTATTAGGGGGCAAACGAAATTGAAGTCATTTTCTTGACTACCGACGCCCATTACCCATAGACATCCGCTTAGATGTTATACACAAGCGTTGACACATTCCTCCTTCTCCCTACTAGGACCACCGCACATACACACCGCAGTAAACGCAACAGCAATGCTGTCATTTTACGCTGGGTTCGTGTAACCCATAGGTACCCGGTCGTGCCGGCCCAACACGCTACACGCATGCATGTAGCGTGGCACTATCTCTTACAGTTTCCTTCTTCAATTATTCGACGTAAAGTTATGAATGTATCGCATCCACTATGTCAGTTCCGTGCAGGTTTCGCCTCACACCTATTATAGTCTCTACTACGAGACGTATCCGTAATAAAGCCTAATTGACTCGCCTTTGTTACGCAATTTATTGCAAGTGCGTGGAACTGTTTTGTTGACGATTTCATTTGTCGGAAATGCATGGTATAACTATGTTTAAAATTTAAAAAATACCTATCCAGTGTTCGGTACTTAATTACAAATATAAAGGAACAATCTTACAAATACAAAAACTATAATAATATTCTCACTATATAAATATTATAAATTTGAATGTGGCTTTGTTTATTAAGCTCTCACGAAAAATTACTCAACCGATCATGAATCTTTGTACGCATATTTTTAGAAGGGACATAGGATACTTTTTATTTAAAAAAATAATAACAAACGCGAGCGAAGCCGCGAGAAGCTAGTAATTAATAAAGAGGAATAATAAAACGAGCGAATAAAAAATAACTTAGCGACTGATGATGAGATACTGTATTAACAACTTGAGCGGTAAAAAATAAGTGAGCGAAAAATAAACTAAACTAACGACGAATCTTGGCTAATAATAAAATTCAAAACTAGCTTACAAAAAGTGAGCTGCGATTAATCCATTTCACGTATTAAAAATCTAACTGAGCGACGAAATTACTAAGTGAGCGACTAAAAATACTAAGTGAGCGACTAGAAATACAAAGCGGGCAGCGTTAATATTAAGTTAGGAGACGATTTTTCCAAATGAAATTTACATAACGAGCTGCTATAAAGTTCAGTTTGAGCTAAGTTTTGTGAGCTGCTTTATTACTGTTTGGATGACTGATAATCTATTTGAGGTGTTGTGTTTTTTATATTGATATTATTTTTTAATGAAAACTACAGATTGTTCGCTGCGCGCGAATTTGAATAGCGCGCGGCTCGGCGACGAATCAACGAATCAATGAAATTTCAACCCAATCGGTCAAGCCTTTTAGAAGTTGACATTCCGACAGCAGCGCCGCCTACTGGATCCAATTGTATTTTTATACCGTCTAGGTAACCATCGAAATACCCATATAAAATTTCAACCCAATCGGTCAAGCTGTTTAGAAGTTTACCCGTTTTCCCATGGGAATGAAACATTTTCCCAAGGTAGTGTCTTACAATAGCCGAATTGGGCCGGCAAGACCGAGGAAGTACCTCTCGCGTACATGAGACCGGCGTGAAGTGACAGCTGTGTTGGCGCGTTTCGTGCAGTGTGTAAGTAGCCGGTGGCCCATGGAGGAAGGAGAAGAAATTTTCATCGTATGGAACGGTACCACCAAGAACACCCTCGACTGAACCGGTCCAGCAGAATTTATTATTATTATTATTCAAATAGTTTTTTCATAATCAAATTTAAAAAAAAATGTGTGCTTATGAAACACTGCTCAAATACTTTTTTCATAAGCAAATTTAAAAAAAAATGTGTGCTCAAAGTACACAGCTCAATAAAGCATTTTTCAAATACGTTTTAATATTCAAAACACTTCATTTAAGATAAAATGCAGCTCAGTATAATATATAAATAGTTTACCAAATTTTGAAAATAATGCAGGACGTAATGTTGTCACTCAAACAATTATTAGGTCGCTCAAATATTATGAAGTTTCTCATTTTGTATTTTAAGCAGCTCAAATTGATGTTTGTAAGTTGCTGTTTTATTGATTTCTCGTCGCTCGCAGTCAGTCGCTCACTTAGTAATTCTGTACGCTAATTTCATTATTTTTGACACCTCAAATTTTAATTTACAGTCACTCGTTTAAATACTACCCATTAATAAATAATAATAATAAAATGAACCGATGTCATTTATTCGTAACCATTAGAAATATTGTAAAACTTCGGAATATTATTTCTCAGTGCGCGCTCTTCATAAGCATTACCTGCTACTCTTTAAAATGCGGAGGCGACACTGCATTTTTAAAACGTTGTACGCTACAGGTAAAGCCAATAATCTTCGCCGGCACTAGTACAAAATCCTTGGACGTTTTTTTCCTTTTATTCACTATAAGAAGGAACTCTTGGACGTGATTTCGTGTTACCGTGTTCGTCAATCATTATTACATCTTGGTTGCCTTTAAGATAATTATTTAAAGCGATAAGGGCAATTATTGAACATATATTTAAATATGACAGGTTTAATTTTCTTAGAAAGTTATTTTGGTGTGCAAAAAAATATATTATTTATTTCATTAAAATTTTTTATATTTTTTTTTTGTAAAAAACGTTTGCCCTTTATTACAAAAAAAATTTTTTTTGTAATAAATGGCAAACATCTGAAACGGCCTGAAAATGCGGCGAAATAGTTCCGGTAAAGGATGGTACGGCAGTGTTTGCTTCATGCTCGACTTCTCGAGGGCACTGCCGTGCCCCCAGATTATTAATTAAAGCATGTGCTCATACATATTTTCGTATCCAATTTACTACAACAATTCTTAATTATAAATTTTTGCTTCGCTATATTTTTTTCAATCGACAAGAGCCAGTAAAATAAATTATACATGATTTAAAATATCAATAAATTTCGACATCTTTTTAGTCTTTTACAAATCTCAATTCTCGAACGTGGTAGCGAGCACACAACTTAGCATATGACAAACCTAAAATTGCCACACGTTGTTCACGCCAGATCGTGACGTCACTCGCTCTGCCCGGTGGATACCGCGCACCGCGCAGACGCGCTCGGCCCGACAGTTC
>LUGF01046427.1:245316-278395 GCA_001625245.1 Calycopis cecrops | reverse complement strand
TAAATTATACATGATTTAAAATATCAATAAATTTCGACATCTTTTTAGTCTTTTACAAATCTCAATTCTCGAATTTGGTAGCGAGCACACAACTTAGCATATGACAAACCTAAAATTGCCACACGTTATTGATTCTACAAAACTGGTTGAAGAATTTGGAAGGTTAAACTGAAACTTAACGCTTAACTTAACGAAACTTATTGCGACAAATATATATAAAACTTAAAACTGAGGTAATCGACATTTTGTTTATTACAAGCAATTTTATAGCAAGAAAAATCCCGTAAAGATTACATCTCTCCTTATTTATGTGAGAATCAACATCAACTAGACATAATATAAGTGAACTGAATACATATCATGAATTTGGAAAGTGGTAGTACCACACTGAATTGGGCCGGCATGAACGAGGAGGCTACTACCTCTCGCTTACCCGATACCGACATAAAGTGACAGCTGATCTGCACGTTTCGGATGGTGTGTAAGTATCCGGCGGCTCTTGAAGGGGGAAGATAGAAGAAGAGCAACGAATCTGTATAAACCCTATGCGGATATCTGTGCATGTCTATCATGAAAATGTTACCTAGTTTGCCCGCGACACTTAAAAAAAATACTTATTAACTTTTACTAAACGATGGAGTAGTGTACGTGACGACTTAAGAAAGGGATGTGATGGGCTGTGGATGGATACGGGCTATCCTAGATGGAAATGGTTGGCGCTTTTTGGGGGAAGCCTTCGTTTAGCAGTGGACGGCTGTAGGCTGATTTCGAAACGATGATTATGAAAACAACGATACAATTTTAAATATCGTTTGTGTTATTAACATTCATATTTCATACGGAACTAATTACAATTACACAAATAATTGTTTGTTCAACCATATTTGGATTAAATAGACGCAGCGTGAGTTTTATTGTTCCACGTATAAATATTTAATTCGGACAAAACATGACAACACGCGTTTCATATTTATCATTAACCAATCAGTTGGTAACGGTTAACGATTTCATTAATTTATTATTTTCCTTTAATTTGTGACATACAAATGATTTTTTTGTTTGTGTATACACAGTAACATATTTACACCAGTTCACCGGTAACTGAGAAAATAAATTATTCAGAAAAAATTGGTACTGTATTGGTCGCTGACTCTTGAACTTCATTCTCTTTTTTTCTTTTCAGTAATTTTTTTCTAAAAAAATCACATGAGAGTGAATAATTATGAAAAGCCAATTGCCAAGATGACTATACGATATTAGACTTCGTGGGACTTTCAATGTGGGACGATATTCCTGATACGAGTATATAATTCCCAAAAAAAATAGAAAAATATTCATTATAATAACTTAATTTATGTTCATATCCTACTAATATTATAAATGCGAAAGTTTGTACGTTTGTTTATTTGTTTGTTACTTCTTCACTCAAAAACTACTGAAGCGATTTTCATGAAATTTGGCACACACATAGAGACTAACTTGGATTAACACATAGAATAGTTTTTGTCCCGAAAAAATGTTCCTATAGGATGCCACGGGATGATTTTCTATTTTCCACGGGATTGAAATATACGCGGGTGGAACCGTGGGTTATTTCACATGTGTAACTACCCGTCTCCATTTTGAGGCAGAATCCTGTGAAGTGCTGTGTCAAGTACTTCTCCTGTTGTGCCGGCCCAATTCGTCTGCAACCAAGCTATGCCTGATAGCTTACTATAATATTACCATATCATATCAGAATCTATCAGGGATAATAATATAATCAATTGCAGCGGATTTTTTTGATAGGGAAGACTAAGTTTAGTAGACTTTTGGTGACCAAAATAGAACAATAAAAAATTAGATATCTATATCTAATTTTCTCTTGTTATATTTTTGATCTTTAGATGAAAATCAATTCACATTTCAGCGTAAACTGTGACCTCGGCAATTAAGTCGCTCGCAATATTTAATGAACAGCGCTAGTTCCGCGGCGGAAATGATACTTAATCGGCTTAACTTCGCCTCAAAACTTACCCCAAACGGGATCCCTCATCCCCTCGCCCCAGTCTCCCCGGGATACACTGCATCAAACAAGTTACAGAATGTGCAATTATGAGATTGTTTTAATTTGGAAACAATGTTGTTAAAGAATCTCGACTTCGACGGAGCTTTGCAAACCTCAATCGAAATTCTTGGTTTTATAAACATTGTTATCTTGTTATATTGCTTTCCATTCATTTCCTTTTGCGTTTTCCTCCGCAATGCCGGCAGCATTTTTAAAATATTTATTATTTTAATAAAATGTTATAATTATAGTATTTTTTTATAATAAGTATAAGGGGGCAAACGTGCAATCCCAGCCATTTTCATGACCTGGGTGGTCATGAAAATGGCTGGGATTGGTGGTCATGAAAATGGCGCACAGACATCCGCACAGAGTTTATATAGATGCGTCGCAATATTTCCTCCTCTCACCTTCAAGGGCCACCGGCTACTTACACACCGCACTAAAGGCAACATCAAAGCCCACTTTACACCTGTTTCGAGTAAGCGAGCGGTACTCCAGTCGTGGCGGTTTAAAAAAAGATTATAAGTGTACTGTCATTATTATTATTTTTACTAGTATAAAAAGTATTGCATGATATACATTAAATTTACAACAATAACAATGCATCTACACGCCTGTACCTCCGAGGTAGGTAGATAGAACAGAGTGCAACATATCACGAACCGTAGACTTACTTTAGTTCCTGCACATTCATATTTCTATACCTACAAACACGCCGGTTGCAAAGGATATTGAGTCCATGTTTTGAAGCATACGTGAACAAATAAGCAGTCGGATTTATTGGTTTTTAGCGACATGTTAATAAAACATACGCGTCGGTATTCGACTGGAACCTTTACTTTTTATTCCTTAACTTTTAGAAATGCTGTGCCTACACGTTTTACCTGCAATACAAAAGATCAAATTTTCATAAAATAAACAAATACAGTAATCTTATCTCATCATATTATTTGTAATTAGGACATCCTCAAATCTTAAAAACCACAAAAAACACGGGACTGCTAGCATCCGTTGGATTACGTACCGTTTTGACTTCATATAATTAAATTTAATGCGTTAGAAAATATCATTAAATTTATCTCAAGTCAACCTTTACCCATCCGAAATGATTAATTCTCATTCATTAGTTTACAAAGAAACATAAGCTCCGTTTCTATAACTTAACACATCAGCCGCATTTAAAATGGATTCCACTTACAATAACCTCGACAACAATTTGGACTTCGACGTCCGAAATAAAGTTTGGACCAACATTTAACTAGTTGTGGCAAACAAATCCAAGTGTGACTCTAGTGGCCCGGACTGCAGCCGAATCTACCCTCCTTCAAACAGCGTAACGACTTCAAAAAAGTTTTAGTTTCCTCTCACAAAGTACTTTTGAATACTTGTATGAACCGTTTTGATGTCGAGCACATTTTAATATTTTAACGATTTTGTATTACATAAACTGGAAATGGGTCGTATACTAACTGAGGATGTCTGTGAAGTTCATAGATTTGACTTTTAAATAGTTTTAGAAGCGCACGCTCGTAAGGCTTGTATTGCTGACAACATATATTTAAATATGTTTATAGATTTTATATTTTTGCTTTTTAAAAGTTTATCCTTTTGCTATGCGTAATAAATAAGACGGAATACGAAACTTACTATCTTCTATATCTTCAGATAGAAAAAGCGTATTAAAATATCATTATTTTAAATCTGAGACGGAGGTTACACGGTCAGTCTGGTCCAGTATCTGTTTACTTTTAATATTTTATAAACAAAAAATAAAGATAAGAAGAAAAAAATAAAAAAAAAAATCTGAAAAAAAAGAACTTGTAATATTTCATCTATCTGTGAAAAATTTATTTTTATCCTCTGCATGATGTAGGCTATATGTGTGGTGTATGAAAAAGTCAGTGAGTACTTTGGGATAGTTCTTAATACGCTATTTAAAGTCAGTTATTTATTCAACCCGGTTGTATAAAAGTTGCCTTAATCATTACCGTAGCTTGTTTAATCTGAAGTTCGCTAATGAGGTGGTTTGCATTTAGTCACGGCGACGAGGGTTTAGAGTCTCCGATAAAACCAAAGTAGGTATGTTATAAGAAATTAATCTTCGAAATACCAGTTCAAAATCTGTTTTTTGCCCATGTGACACAAAAGGTAGGTAAAACTTTCTTTCTAGCACTTAATTTATCTTCGGTTGGGTCAGATTGTCCATCATAATAAGGAAAGATTACACTGGACACACACTAGTTCACCATATTACAACTGTATTCTCTATGGACAGCTGCTAAAACAAAAAATTTGACTCGAAACCATATAATATAACCTTAATCCATTGGATATTAATAAACGGTACTGCTGACGGTACAAAGTTTATAGGCTATAGGAATCGATCGACAATCCAGACCGTCTTAATTTGAGAACAAGTGCCCACAATGCATACCAGCGAAAATCCCTCTAACAACACGCCAGTAAAATTTTTTTAATTATATTTTTTTCCATGCTGCCAATTATGTTTGTGTACGTTTTTTTAAGTACCAGTAATAACCCTGAAAATAACTGAATGAAGGCTCCCGATAGTGAGAGGTGACTATTTCCATCCAGTAGTAGGAGGTACTTCAAATTAGATGCAAATAGAAGATCCGTTGCCAAGCTTTGCGTTTCTTAGAATATGCCATGTTTAGTCTGTTATGAAAAATCATAATAAAGCTAACAGCTATGTCAATGATCATATTAATATTCGCGATAACCCATTATTATTTATTATTACGTATTTTGCATCATATTTTATGAGAAAAAAAAACATAAGAATAGATTTTGTAAGTTAGTATTAAAGTTGGGTGAGAGAATTATAAAAAATAAAAAAAAAACAAAAAATGTCAGAAACTTTACCTCTTACTTAATATTATTCGTAGTATATATTGTCTATCGGTATGAGGCTTAATTTTGCTGGTATTTGTAGTATAGTAAGTAAATTGTCTTGTCGCTCATTAAAAGAGGCATATTGTCCAGCAATCACTGATAAGGACTAGAAAAAATATTGACAGCAAAGACAACTAATCTTAAAGCTGTTGATGATAATGATTTACATGTTTTCCCGGTCGGAACCTAAACAATAATAAACGGAAGCCCATTGCCAGTAACAATGCTCCATAATTCACACCGCACTCGGGCCCGGTCGAGAGGCCAAACGAAATCACTGAACCATGCAGCAAATGAAGCGGTCGTTTCTCCTTTATCAGATCTTTCGGAGTACAAACTGTAGTGGACTGTTGTAAAGATAACTGAAGTGTAGATAGTGCTAGTATTGCAGCTCAATTAGGCAGGCACGGCTGGGTGGAAAAAGATGGTACCTTGTCCTACATGATTTTGCTGCAAAGTGACTGGATATTTGTCGCGTTTCACGGGGCCCCATTGAAGCGTAGGAGAAAGGACTAAGCGAATATTTATGCTCATCGCGATTCATTAAAAATAGACTAGTTATTTGTCCTTTTCTACTATATTGAAATGTCTGACTTATGATCTTACCCGAATATTTGTGACATGTAGGTAAATAGATAGGTACATACAATCACTATAATAACAACTTATATTACCGCGGTATATCCTTTTTTGTAATTGACGGGATCCTGAATTGTAATCGGTACAGCGGTAATCTGACTGGTAGCCGGTGGTCTATGGAGGTGAGAGGAAGAAGGAGGGCAACGCATCTGTACAACCTCTGTGAGAATGTTTATGGGCTTCGGTATTCATGAAAATAGCTCCAACTGTTCTTTTGCTCTCATATACTAAAACGAATAATTCAAAAGTGTTAAATCTTTCACCACGTCCAATAGCGAAGTTAAAAAGACTGCTGATCTTGATTCGGTTACACATAATTTCTAACAAAAGGACATCCTCAATGGGGTTAGTTGTTATAGTATATTCTCTCGAAAAATACATTTGCATAACAGTTTCCATTTTACCATTCTGTTTTGTATTGTAAAGTATGTATGACCATCAATGTCTGTCTACTCCGCTATTTCACTTACTTCTAATACTTAGTTGTAACGAAACTCATAAATAAAAACACCGTTCGATATTCATTTGATTGTTACAATAGAGCAAAGATGAGAAGAAGCTGATGATCAGACACGTACTTGCACTATATTAATGTAATACGCCTTTGCGCTTACATCAATTTTATTAAATCCCTCGCTTAAAGTACTATTGCATTTGAAAGTGCTATTTAAAAGGATTTCTGCATATCAAAGGGAGAATACCCGTAGCAGTGAATGCGGATCCAATCTGCTTGGACGAGCAGCATATCTACGAATAATTTTGTAACGCGATCGTCTTATAGCAAATAGATAGTCCTCACTTCCGACACATGTTTCCTCGGACAACACGAGCCCGGTCACGTAGAATATTGACGCCTCCAGCTTCTCGCCTCACATATACAGTTTTTAATAATAAAGCATCCTAGGAATCTCTTATCGCTATAATTTAGTTCTAAATCTTTTGTGACTAGACTAGTTTGGCATGACTGAATCGTTCTCGTGTCTTAAATTTACATTTTCCTTTTTGCTGAATGAGTTAGCGTAGGATAGTTCTTTCCTTACGACCTTATAAGACACGTAACCAATTCAGAATGTCAATCATTATGCATGCGAAAATGTTGCTTTAAAAGCTGGATGTGTCATTTTTGTTTAGCAGATTTTATTCAGAAAAATGTTTATTATTATTTTATCGTCAATCTCTTTCAAATCTGATCTGAAATCAGTTTATTCTTTTTGAAAACCGACGAAACTAAAATTTTATTGAATTAGATCTTAAATTTACGCAAATACTCATTATATTATTTAATAATTAAATAAACCGTGAAAAATACGTAAAATTCTTTTATTGTATTAGAACTTTATTTTTGTTAAAATTTTGTTATTTTGTATGGCGTTATTTGTATATTTGGGAAGTAATTACCATAGAGTTGATTTTTTAGTCACTTAATAATAAACTGAATATTATGTATTCAACCCTTACCACTTTTTCTTTTATACTTTTCAGGTTTTTCAGGACATTTCAAAGATAAGTCAAAATATACAAAACGTTCTAAGCTGTTACTTTTTGATCACTTAACAGCATATTTTATACTGTCCATTAGTCAAGACACGCTGTGATGTCTCAATTTTAAATATTTTTTTATTACATTTATACCACACATAAATATAAAAAAATAAGCGGTCGCATTTTGAAAAGCGCAGTAATGAAATACAAGCAAATTACTTAATCAACTGTTCAGCGCAAAACCAATTATACTCATTTCGTTTAACGTTAATATAAAGACATGTCTATTTAAAATCAGACATACAGCGAAATCGTTGATTTAAATATGGCTTCCGTTTATATTGGTTTCGAGGTTCCACCTCAAACCGCTTCCAATTTATTTACAGATCATGTCTGTTCCTATGTGTATTTCGCTGTATTTCGCTGAAACGGATCGGTGCATCCCCAAATATCATTCTTTTCTATAATATAGCTCATCCAAGAGTTAAGGAACACTATCAAAATTCTTACATAATAATATGTACGGTCCTGCTTACATAAATGAGCTTCAATGTTAATGACCACCAATTTATTTATACAACATTATCAAGTATTATTATAATATTATATAAGAATAAGAGTAGTTTTATTGTTTTTTTAATTATGAAAATAAAAATAACAATTCAATATGTGGGATGTCCTAGTAAGTTTGAAAGAAACCTGTGTCAGGAGTTCCCGCTATTCCCTAGCTTATATTGTTATTTATTTAAAAAATATAAAAATAAAATCAATTTATTTCAGACAAAAAATCCATATATGGGCTAGTAATATTAAGAGCATTTTAATACATAGTTTCATGTAATAGAATTTGTTGGCATAGGTATAGAAACAAACAATGATTAATAAAACATTTAGAGTCAGTTACACAAGTTCCTATTAAACCCCCAGTTAGCCTAATAGGGACCTAATTGGAAAATAAACTACAAATTACCGTTTCACCTGTTCCAGTAGAAAGTAAATAATTACACGCATTTATGTGGCAGTTAAGAGTTAAGTGTCGACTGGCTAGTTTACACTATAGTAGTAACTTGTAAACAGGCCCTTAGTATTGTATGGTACAGATATATTAAGTTTAATCAAAGCTTGTGAGAGTTTCGCCAGCGTTAAGTTTTTGTCTCAAGTACCAAACTGCAAGTTATAATGGCGTCTAGAGGCTTGCGTGTGTGTGTGTTGGTCCCCGGTAAAAAGCAGTTTACGAGAATTCTGAAGTACGATCGTCCCCTACGACAGTAAGAGCGATAATTACTCATACCTAGTTCTTATGACGTCATTATGTCATTATCGAGAATAAGGGGGAAGAGGAGGTGTTGTTATTGCTGATAGCTTTTATAATTGCGACAAGTGTGTGAGATTGGGAGAATGGAGTGAAGGAACGCATCTGCTTAAATATTAACCGCGAGGATGTAAACGGGCGTTAGTAGTCACTATGAATGTCACTGTGTATCTCCTCTGAATTAAAAAAGTGTGTGTAATGATTTTTTTTTTTAAATTAAGGATCATTAAACTGCTTACAATCTGGTTACATTTTTATAAGCAAGTACATGTTTAAGATATAATGCGATAGCGCATACTCGAAATGATCACAATATAATCTGCAATAAGTAAAAATTATCACTGCCTACTTACAAACAAAAAGCGAGGAAAAATACATTAATAAAACAAAACAAAAACTGACAATAATAAGGTACTTAAAGAAAAATGTTAGTAACTATCTGTGAGCTGCAATGTTATCCGTAGATTTTTTTCCGTTGGTTCCTTAGGGCAAAAAACATCGTTTTTTTTTAAATCAGTAGCAGTTTATGTTATTCCGGATACCGTATGCATACCAAATTTCATCCACTTCCGTTTAGAAGTTATTGCGTGACAGAATAACAAACATTCACTTTATATGTTATATTTTAAAAATTATATAAGAACAAAAGGTATTCTATTTCAAAAATATCACAAAATAAAGCAGAGATAGCAACTATTACAGGCGCTTTTCTGTTGGTCTAAAAATGTTACCTCTATACTCCTTTTCAAACTGTCAATTTGAACAAGAATACCAGAATGGGTTTGAAAATATACCATCAATTATGTAGTGCTGCTTACCAGTAGTCATCGTGACAATTATTTTTTATTTGAAACCGAATAAACCCGAGTAGCCCGTATATTTATATTTATATTTTTCCTGCTACAGGATTTTTACTGCTTTTACGGCTTGACAGATTTTATGTGACATGACATATCGGCTTTTTTGTGGTATAGAGGGGCAAACGAGCAGTCGGAGCCATTTTCATGATTACCGGTGACGCCCATCGACATCCGCATAGAGGCGATACAGATGCGCTGCCCTTTGTCCTCCCACTTCTATGGGCCACCGGCTATTTACACACCGCACGTAACGGGACAGCACAGCTGTCACTTTACGCCTGTCTCGTGTAATTGGGCCGGCACGACCGGAGAGGTACCTCTACGTCTCCGGTCGTGCAAGCATGCAGTGTGGCACTACCTCTTACTTACCTTACTACGCTTACCTACTATGTGGTTGAAGGTGGCTAACCTTAGTAAATATAACAATTTCAATAATTCAGACAGATTATTTTTTTTTATAATTATAATAATAAATTGCAAAGATTTTGTTCCATTCACTATTATATATGTGTTAGTTTCAGTGTGTTTATCACAAATAAACTTAGTTTTATTTATTTATTTATTATATAATTATAATGAATATTAATTATAATTGGGTCCCAAATTTCACAATAAGTGGCATGTGAGAGAGATAGACTCTCTCGATGACTCTCTCTTACACCGATGTGAAGTCGTCGCTATCGCGTTTCTTGCTGAATTTGTGGAGAGTTTAGGAGGGCCTTAATATGTAGTCTCATGCTTCACTGCAGCTGAATTGGACCGTTGGTCCGAAAAGGCTGCTCTCCCGTACCACCGCTAAGTACTATGCAATCCAGTATTGTGCTTGGTAGTTTCTGGTGGCCCATTATAAAAGAAAACTAGGACGCCCACACGTCTGTATTACAAATATTCGAATACCTATAGGCATTGATAGTCATCAAAAGGTTACGACTGATGATCAATAAGCAATTCCTTACATTAAAAAAAAACTCTGAAATAGGCCTATAATTGTTTTTTTTATTTTATTTCAAAAAGACTATTCTTTTCGAACCGTATATATAGCAAAAGATATTGTAAAAGTCTGACTGTATTTTTCTGTTTCAGCTTTAGGTCTGGAGCCGGATTTCCTGTATCCCCTGGAGAACGTGACCATAGCACAGGGGAGGGACGCGACGTTCACGTGCGTGGTCAATAACCTCGGTGGTTATAGGGTGAGTGGCGACTCCGCCACCGCCAGGGTGTGTATCAAACTTACTCTACAGCTAGCCGATTCTATAGAACAGCACTCTCACTCGGCCCTCGCCATATTCAGATTTATAATTGCACATCAATAT
Source organism: Calycopis cecrops (assembly GCA_001625245.1). Classification (NCBI taxonomy): domain Eukaryota; kingdom Metazoa; phylum Arthropoda; class Insecta; order Lepidoptera; family Lycaenidae; genus Calycopis; species Calycopis cecrops. The sequence continues at coordinate 267,826 of LUGF01046427.1, read as the reverse complement.
CTCTTAGGACGATTTATTCGCAAAAAAATATCCTACAAAAAGGCTCTCACTTTTAAGATTAATCCTTTAACAGCGTAACAATAATACCTACCTATTATTCCTACGCAGTTTATTCTATGAGTACGACTATATATTTTAAGTCTATAATTTTTCGTGAATTACTTAATAATTTATGATTTTATAGTAGGTGTACAATAATATAGTAATGTATAGCAGTTGAAAAATCAAGTATAAATGCATCTTAAAAAACTTTTGGAATTCAAATTTAAAATCCTAGCTATCATGAATGCTTTTTTCTAATTGATTCTAATCGCTAAACTGTAAAACCGTAATTCGTTTATTTGCAAACAACTTACCGGCGCTCTAAAAGGATCTTCAATCGTTTTGTCACAATTATTCAGTTAATACACTTTTTTTATTTATAAATCACGTTTTTTGGTGTTACGTGTAACGTTACGTTATGTTACGAGGAATTTTCATTTTCCGTACAATAGCAATAGTTGCTTTTTGTACATAATGAGAGTAAAACAAAGTAGTTAAACACTGGTATACTTATATAAAAATAATAGCAGCGACCGTGCTGATATTGATAAAATGCAATTATATATCTGAAATGCGTGGGAATAGACTTGCACCTACTTCTACAACTCCTGCACACTATTAGAACACAACCTTTGCACTTCTTCGAACTCACTTCACCCGATAGATCTCTATCTTTCTCTATCTAGAGTGTCACACAAGTCTGCACAATATTTTGTTCACAGTAGCCTAGTAAATAAAACAATGCACAGGTTGCACTCAACACTTAATAATTGCACATAGAAATTATTAAAGAATATGTTGACTTTTATCATATTTAGAATATTTTTATTACAAAAATACCTAAATATTTTATATTTTAACTAACAAGTATTGTTTTCCAGATTATATTCCTGTCGCTTTAGATAATCAACTTAAATATAAAAAAAATAATTATATTATGAAATAAGAAATGTCTGATCAGTGATCAGTATCAACTTCTAATTATGTCTTAATTATGTATATAATTAATAATACGAGGTGTTATACGTTGCGTACCTTTTAGATTGTACTTCAATAAAAGTCAACGTCTTCTTATATTATGAAAGTTAGTATGCACAATAAAATTAGTTACAGATATACAAATTGAAGCATGTATACAAATATAATACAGCACTTTATTGTTTTTATTTTGTCGATATTCTTCTGTTATAAAGCATCTCAAAGTTTTTAATATGCACTTAAGAGCTAGTTGAAAGTTAGCCGCAAATTCTCTGCGATGCCACTCCATTAAGTCAAAGAGGTCTTGCAAAACAGACACTTTACTAAATTAAAATAAAGCCAGAACAAACCCCCTTAGTCCCCGTTCAATCATTTCGAGAGGCATTGGTCTCAATTGTCCCCACAGTCAATCTACATATAGTGCGCTATGAGTGAAGTATTCGATATTTTATCGCGTACAAAAATAAATTTTCGGAGAGCAACACGCACATTAAATTAATCCCTATAAATCATTCTGAAAGGGGACTGGATGAAAGCATCACTGTATAAATTTACATGTGTTCACTCACGTCTAACCTGTGACCTCAAAAACAGAAAAATTAAATTAAAAACGTACAAACCCTCAATATATGACCGCGGTGTCGTATATATGAACATATAATACACCGTTTCTGTTTATTTATATGAACATACAATCTCATATATTTCCGTAGCACTCGTAATTTAATCTGGTTTTAGCCCCATTAAAAAATTCATTTTCGAAATCCCAAAACACATTTATGTCCTGATGGACTATGAAGCAAGCTACGATCTATGGCACCACCTACACAAGTTTATATTCAGTGGGATAGTTTAGTAAAATATTCAATATGCCATATAAAAAAAATATTTACTTGATTTATATATCGAGAAAACAGTGAACACATTAGATCTATTGTAACATTTGTTTATACAGATTTTAACTTTTCTTTTATATCACTTTATTTTTATTTGTTTTCTCAATTTTAAGTACATTTTTGTGTAAGTTTTTTTGATGAAATAGATTACAATATATGTATTATATATACTTTTTACAAATAACACACAACCATATATATGTAAATAATAAAACACATCTCCGATATGCACCGCTGGCATGGATGGGTATATTTGGTAAATATAATTTGTAAGTAACACTTTGTATTCCTAGTTTATATTTCGTGAAGCAAAATCTTGCCTTTAAATAAAAATTTGAGAAACAATTTTTTTTTATATTGTTTAATAATAATGATATAACTTTTATCTTTCAATCTTATACATTAGACATTATATTTAATATTCAATAAACTAATGAAATTGCTTATTAACCTACCAAAATTTATCATTATTTAATGTATAAATTCTTATTGGTGTAAATCCTGACTATTTTTTTTTAATGATAAAAATATGTTTATAGACAAAATAAAATGTTTCACAAAGTCGCCAAAGCTCTTATTGGCGTGTACGCGTGGTAACGATCGCCAAGGCATTAAGGATTAGTAGTTCTAGGAATATGAACTTTGACTAATTAAATGACGTTTTAATTTCCTTTGGCACACTTTAGATTGATAATACATTTAGCACAAAGTACATACTCAGACTATGTAAAAAACACGATTTAAAGTATTTTTAAATTATATCACCATATGTGTAGTTTAGGCACCACAAGTGCACTAATTAGTGTTTGAATGCACAAGCACTGTGTTAAATATAATGTGTAGTCCCTTAGTAATTAATAGTTAACCCCTATCAACACTTTCTTGCACCTGCACTGATAATTACCATAGAATAAGCTAATATTAATTATAAACTATTATTATCTGCAATAGTTTTGTTGCGGATATCTATGGGATATCATAAACAAATAAGGAAAAATGAGACGGCCTTTGCCCAGCATTAAATATATTTCTAGAGTAAGTTAATATTAAGTGGACTCGATTTAAAATATTCAAATTAAAATCTTACAAAATGTACAGTCGAGAATTGCCTAGAAAGTTATATTTCGTAGTTATTTATTTGGTTTTTTTCGGTACGCGCAATGCAGGAAATTAGCTTCTATTGCGCTGTCGACGCTTTTGGTAAAACGGTTGAAACGAGGGCGTCCTCGCGGTGCGGGCTGCAGCTCGCCTCATAGCGGCGACCAGACGTAAATGTAATTAAAAATTCCGGGTGAATTTTGTGTAGCGTTCACAACAAGATAGTGTTGCGCTCTAGCGTCGTAACCACTTGGAAACTATTTACTTGTAATGTGACTTTGTCGCTATATCTAGCTTACTAACTACATTCCTTTTTATAAAAAAATATCTTTTGTCTTTATTTTCCTTGATGTCTAACTTATCCCATTTTAATAATCACACGTTCTTGTCTTAGCGTAATAATAGAGTCTATTTTTCCGAATATTATCTTTAAATGATACTTAACTATCTATTTTATTTATCTGTATAATATTATCGTCACAAAACAGTAACAAAAGTAAAGTTACTCTAACACTTATAATAAAAGAACGGATAAAAATGTGATGTTGTGATTATATAGGCGTGGGTTAACGTCTTGAATACAAATTCTTGATCCGAAATTTAATTCCAGATATTTCTTAATATTAAATTAATTAATGTCTTTGAGTAAAATATATCCCCGGTGTCCCTGAGACAGGTAGCCTGGATCAAAGCGGACACAAAGGCAATACTGGCGATACACGAACACGTGATAACGAACAATGCGAGGCTGAGCGTCACACACAATGACTACAACACGTGGACCCTGAACATACGCGGCGTGAAGAGAGAAGACAGGGGACAGTACATGTGCCAAGTTAACACAGATCCGATGAAAATGCAGGTAGACTATCTCATCTAAATATGTCAAAATCTCGTGTCACCATCTTTTTTTTTTTTGTTTATTTATTTAAAGTCGCTTAAACATCTAAGGTCATTAGTGACTTCTTAACCATTCATATGTTCACCATCTTTGTTCGGACTAACTTCCGAAACTAATAATCAGTATAGTATAATTATATATTGCACAGATAAGTGCTAATCTTAGTAAGAGTACCACACTGCATGCAGCCGAATTGGGCGGTACGACCGGGGAGGTACCTCTCGCTTACACGAGACTAGCGTAAAGCGACAGCTGAGCTGTCGCGTTTCGTACGGTATGCAAGTAGCCGGTGGCCTATGGAGGGAGGACGAGTAAGGAGGGCAACGCATCTGTATAGCCTATATGGGCGTCGGTAGGTAGTCATGAAGATGGCTCTGATTGCTCGTTTGTCCTCTTATGATATAAAAAAAAAGAAATCGTTATTGGAAAAAAATAAATCATGTCTTCTTAATCAACAATACTAGCTGGAAACCTTACAATATCCGTGTAGGTGACCAGGCCAAACTGCTGTATCAAACCCGCCAGTCTCCTTTGTACTACTTAAAATATACGCTACTTTAATATTTTATTTTAAATATTTTCTTATAACGTTTTAAATAAATACTAGCGCCCATAAACATCTACAAAACTCGCGATAGGGTTAGCTTTTTTCGAAAAAATATTTCAATATTTTGCAATGAATTTAATCAATTGCCGTGACATTTATTGCTACATAAGCATGTGGCCCGGTTAGCAAATATAATTATAGATCTCTTGTTATCATAATAATTATATTAGCGATCGTCTTAGTTTAATGTTTCTTCTTTGCTTCGTTTTCATCCCATTATTAAGCTTTAATAAAATACAATGTCTAATTTGCATTGTTTACCTTTCTTAATGATTATATTTAAAAGATATTATGTTTATGGAACATGGAAACAACAAAAGCTAATTCACAATACACTTTTTGAAAATTTGTAAATTAACTTATTTACAGTATTATTCTGTTACTAGCGAAGATTCCTTTTCATCACGGTGCTATTTTCTTTTTATAATTTACAAGCGGAAACGTTCAGATAGTCAGTCTTTAGACTGCTGACGCTCATACAGAGCCTTATCACCATGCATATGTGTGGCCCTCTCTCGTTGAACGGGCCACCGGAATCTCACAAACCGCACAAAATGCATATCTTCCCCAATACCTTTTACAAATATAGGATATTTAAAAAGATATTTACGGTTATTTATGATTGTTTTTCAGACCGCATTTCTAGAAGTAGTAATCCCACCAGACATAGTGTACGAAGAGACCTCTGGTGACATGATGGTGCCAGAAGGGGGATCAGCAAAGTTAGTGTGTAAAGCCAGAGGATATCCTCCACCTAAGATAGTGTGGCGACGGGAAGATGGCGGCGACATCATTTCCAGAGGAGGTCCACAAGGAAAGACTAAGGGTATGTTTAGTTCGTTGAATTAAAGTATAAGATTTAAATATATACTTTTTTATAGTATAGAGGGCAAACGAGCAGTCAGTCAGTCAGCCAGCCTTTTGATGACTACCGAAGCCCATTAACATCCGCATATAGGTTTTACAGATGCGTATCATGTGATGATCTTTAGTAAAGTTGATCTGCATGCGCCCGTGAAGGATTCTGAAATGTTGCGACCAATTTTCGTTAGATGACATCACTGTCATCCCAATGAATTTCATATATTGTCGTACCAGGACAATGCCGATCCTTTTGGTGGCGAAACAACGCGCTCAGAGTTACAGATATTTTTAAAACAATGACAACAATTTGTAATAAAAAAAAATTTTAGGCATTTCATTACGGTTTTTTTTAAGTACCTATCTTACGATTCCTAAAGCTTCGAAAACGTCTGGATTGTAAAATATTTAAATAAGCGGTAATAAAATGTGTTAAAATAGTCTTACAATGTATAATATTCGCGTAAGCTTAAGAAATCATTAAATGACTACGATATTGATTTGTTACTAGTTACTAACAAGTGTACAGCTAATTTTCCCTCGCTTTTTTTGTTTATACCACGATGGTGGCAAAAAAAGCATACCTGATGGTACGTGTTTACCGCTTATTAATAAATCTAAAAACAGCTGTGTTGCCTTTAAGTTTGGAATGAACATATGTGAACTTCACACAAATTATACCAACGTCGACGTATAATAATAGTTATTTTTAGTTAATGACTATTTTAATATAATTGATCTAATAGCCGCCAATTTTTTATTACCTAAGGGGGTGAACTTTGTAGGTGATGAGATGGCATTATTTGTGTTATTCTTAAAGAGCTGAAAGCAGAAAAGTTGTACAGTAATATCCCGAAGCTAAACGGTAGAATCGCTCTTTAACCGCGTACGTCGAATTCGTGTGAGTTGAGGTATTCACAACATAATAAATCAATAATAAGTACCTATATCTTTGGACTTAACACACCACGTTAGCCTAGCTCCGTGCTAAGTACCATAAGGACTTGTGTTACTGGTCTAACTGGTCTAACTTTGTTGTGTGTTACGGAATATATTTAAGATTTTTAATATAGAAATACATACAATACAATACATAGATAAACATCCATGACCAAAACGGGATTCGAACCCGCGAGCCCTGGCGTAACGTGCTCTGCTTATCCGAGCCCTGTATCACTGCCCCCAGCCTGGTAATAAAGTCATAATATCAACTACTTAATTGGGGCAGAATACTTAAATTATGGAAACGGTAAACTTACATTATAGAAGACATTAAAAGCTGTTTAGACGAAGCAAGCTTAGAAAATATGACTAATATTAGGTATGTAGTTTTAGAGTTGATGAAGTGATATAAAAACCGCGTAACTTCGGATACGCGTAGAGATAGTGTAAGTCAAGGTATTACTGTAAATCGTCGGCTTACCGCAAGAACTCATTAACCGACATTTACGAAACTTTGAGAAATCAATTTTTACATTAATTTTTCATTTATAACGCTATAATATACCTAATTATATTATTGAAACCAAAACTAAATAATTGATTAGTTTTGGTTTCATTAATAACACTATATTATAGTGTTATCAATAAATAATTGGATTTTCAAAGTTTCGTGTCGTTGTGTTAATGTCGGTTAATAAGTTCTTGCAGTATACCTACTATCGAGTTTATTAATCAATACACAGCATGGCTCAGCGTTATTATGTGTAGGTCAACGTGATTTTGTTAATTCCTGTTGACCTGTCACAGAGCAAATCAATCTAATATGATAATCTTAATCTAATAAACAAATTGAATGTGGCGTCGTATTATTTGAGGTACTAGTTGGGCGTGATTGTCACTTTATTGGGCCATGCTGTTGTTGCATGTTGCAGCCGAATTTTGCCAGCACGACCGGACATGTGCCCTTGCCTCACAAAACACCAGCGTGAACTGGCAGCAACTTTGTGTGTATGTCGTATTATGTGCGTTTCCTGAATACTTTTTGTTATTTTTATTTATAGTATAAGTGGGCAAACGAGCAAACATCCGCATAAAGGCTATTTAGATGCATTGCCCTCCTTTCTCCTCCCACACCGTCATCGGCCACTTACACACCGCACGAAACGCGACAGTACAGCTGTTACTTTACGCCGGTCTCGTGTAAGCGAGATGTACCTCCACGGTCCAATTCGGCTGCATGCAAGCATACAGTGTGGCACTACCTCTTTCTGTTTAGTTATAATGCTCAATTTGTGTATAGCTTGAAACAAGACTTGAGGTCTTTAATAACAGGATAAATAAATTTAGCAGCGTATTTATTATCTCTGACTCTCTGCTTATATTCATACATATTAGCAGCAAGAATATGTATGTAAGTAATAAGAATTGCACCAACCATAAAAAAACTTATTTTGTTGAAATTGACATAAATTAATATAACAATTTATTTATACCTTAAATTTTATCCGAACAGAATTATTAGGAAATTAATTAATAAAAAAATATTTAATTCCAAATATACTTAATTTTTTTCCAAATTTTACAAATAGCTCTTTTTCAGAGCCACTTTACTTAACTTTTAAACACCAATACACGACGGCGAGGCACGACCGGGGAGGTACCTCTCGCTTACACGAGACCGGCGTGAAGTGACAGCTGTGCTGTCGCGTTTCGTGCGGTGTGTAAGTAGCCGGTGGTCCACGGAGGTGGGAGGAGAAAGGGGGGCAGCGCATCTGTAGTCTATGCAGATGTCTATGGGCGTCGGTAGTCATGAAAATGGCTACAACTGCTCGTTTGCCCTCCTATACCATAAAAAAAAAAAACCAATAACGCGGATAACGTAAAAGCCGAACTATTTAACTAAACACCATCCAAACGAAAATGTAAGAGAAACTTCAAGGAGTGCACCGAATAAATCACCACTTAAAATATTCACTATTGAATCTTAGCTGTAAATCAGACCGCAGGACCCGGCAACTGCTATTACCATTCACACCGCCCCTTCTAATCCCACCAGATTACGTTCTCTAGACCGTCCGAGAATAATAACAAACCTACACATCTTCATTGAGTCTAATGAAGTGCCGGACAAAGGTTTATCTTGATAATCACACAAACAACGGTCACACAACGCTATTTTGCATCATTATCAAGATTTCTGTTGTCCTAATACGGGTACGTGACGGCAAATTTTATTAGGAGTTTTAATAGTGTCCGAGCAATTAGTTCTACTACTATAAATGTGATGTTGTATGTATGTTTTTTGTATTTGATCTGCAAATATTAGAGAGAATAACATACAAATTATATTCACATAAAAGGAATGGTTGGGATAGATTTGGCGCAGGCAAAACAGCGGGACATGGTTATGTGATCTTATAAAAACAACATATATTCTTTTATTATAAAAACAACCTTACCTTGTCTTTATAACATAGTTGCTACACGGGGAATTAATTGTCCTCAAGTTCTTTTTTTTTAATACTTTATTTGAACGGGATGACGCTCACATCGAGAAACGAACGTAAGTCCATAAAGGCACAGTAAATAAAAAAACCCATAAATTTAGAACTAGATTTTAATTTGCGTTCAAGGTTTTATGAACGAAAATATTTGAAAAATTATCAACTTTGAAATAAAACAGGTTGATTAATCTTTTTTTCGTTCGTTTTCAGGGTGGAATTTTTGACATTTCCACCACCACATAACTTAACACGTTTCCATGACAATGAACTTTACAATTATGACAGCCCGTCGATACAGCTTAAAACAATATGAGACAATTATTATTTTTATATCTGAAATTATATCTCTTGTTTTGGCCACCATGGCACATGGGCCATCGGCTATCTACACATCGCACGAAACGCGACAGCGCAACTGCTACTATACGCCTATTTCATGTACGCGAGAGGTACCTCCCCGGGCGTGCCGGCCCAATTCGGCTACTTGCATGTAGGCAACGTAGCACTGCCTCGTACTAAATCTTTGTCTGAAATTATATTTCTAGTGTTTATATAAAACAAAATCGCCTATCACATTTTTCTAAGAGTTTGTTTTTATTGAACGTGATACGCTTGTTAAGCTCCCAGGATTTGTAATTATACTCGCCACTTAAGGGAATTCGTGACGACTAGCAATTGGAAACTGTACTGACAGGGTGATTAATCGGCAGGTCCTCCTTAACCCTACCACTGTTCAGACCGCCTTCTGCCATCCGTCAATTCATTAAGCTAACAAAGTACTATTGGTAATGACTACAGAGAATCGAGAACACTATTCGTATTAGAATTAATCGATTTTTTACAATAGAAACCGAAGAATTTTCGTTTTCGCCTTCAAAGACATTTTCATCATATTATGACGTTTATAAAATTTTCTTTATTTATATTATTCTTTAAAAAAAATGGAAATAAATCATAGAATTTTCACTATGAAATACTATAACTGTCACTATCAAATCGATACATAATAAATAGACTAGATACAAATATAAAAACTTGGTCCCTATTTAGCCACAATATTTAAAACACCTCTTCTAAACTATAGTTTTTTTATCTCTCTACAGTTCTAATTTGAAACTTATCAGATACCTGATCTAACTTTACCTACATTGATACAAGAACAATATTTTAAATATCATTTGTATCTATGTTCAGTATTAACAATGTGTCCATTATTCGCGATGAAAAGTAGTTTTAAGCCTCACATTGTGATCTGGAATTAATCTCTGAAAAAAATCATCGAAATCTGTTCAGTACTTTTTCCGTAATACAATAAGGAATTCGCATTTATAATACTAGTAGGATTTACATGGAACCATTATGCCTCTTTCCGCTAAAAGTATTTGTTAAATATTAATATTTTTTCTTTTTTTATTTTATTATTTCCTTTATGAACTGTGGAACACTATGTTAATGTAATATGTAAATGTGTAAAAGAAAGTAGTGATTTTGGATCGCAAGTGGTGAAGGGATGTCCAAGGGAGTTTGTAGTAAATACACAGATCAGAAACAGGACCTGAGTTCTTGTTTGTCTCCGACAGTTTCTTTCACAAATAACGGCCAAGTGCGAGTCGGACTCGCACACTAAGGGTTCTCTCGGAGAGACGAGGTAAAACATACAACAAAGATTTGCTTGAATTTAGATTAGAACACGCGTGACAGTCGCAGCTTGTGCTTTCCGTCTCGCTTGGAAGAACTCTTAATATTATTAAGTAAGAGTGAGGTCGCATATTCAAATACACACGACGTAGAGACTACAGTGTTGTTACTAATTGTTCTACAGTTTGTTACATCGATGAGATGCAGGAGACCGAACTGCGACATTGTATTTTAATGAATGTAGTTAAAATATTCTAAAGTTTTAAATAGAAATATATTTAGTTACTATTTACATTAACTTTTACATGATATAATAATATTGTGACGTGTATAGAGGCAAGTGGAAGTGCTTAGGCACTAAAGGCGATGATCGCTAATTTTCAAATTTGTATGATTTAATTAGATTTCGAGTTGTTGAAATATTGTACTTTTAAAAACAAGTAGTGGTACGCTGTGTATATGAGCACTTCTACAAGACTGTAGTCTTCTACGCGTCATAGTACTGATACTTTGTTAGAGCACAACTCGACAGCAGTGCAGCAATAGTAATGTCTCTGAAAAGTCAATAGGCATCCTTGTTAAGGTCACCTTCTCTTAAACTTCGTACTCGTTTGCACAACTTTAGGTGAAAGCAAAAAAGAAAAAAAGAAAATATACTTTATTTTGCACACAATCAGTTAGAACAACGCATATGTATTCTTAATTAACACTTACCTACTATGTGCATGGTAGGTTGATTAGCTCTTATAGGGAATCATCAACATCTAAAAAGTAGATAAACTCATATTTGCGCAAGCACATTTTATATGAATCAAAAAATATAGGTATTGCATTGACTTAGAAGTATCATTTCTTCAGGGGATCAAGGGGTAGCAGATCTCAGAATGTGATATAAAGTTTAGCTAGCTCCTTTCACGTGTTTCCGAGAAAAATTTTGACTTATTATGTCAAACTATGTTAAACAGGGTTATTTTTTCGTCACCGGCCAAATTTTAAAATAAAGTAGACATCATTCCAAGAGTGTGTTTTAAATAAATCGTCTAATTGTATCATTTTATTAAATAAAAATCGATTTGTAATGGTCCGAACTGTTGTTCTTACACGAAATGTATTGACTTCAATGTCAGTGACGTCAGCCTACCGTGAGTAGCGAGTGTAATGTACGTGGTGAAGAAGAAATAAGTTTTACAACATGGGACAAAGTAATTGTACCTAAGTATTTTTTTTAAATTTCGTAAATCGAATATATTATTGATTCTGAACCAAACCTGAAAATTTGGCCGGTGACCAAAAAATAACCCTGTACAAACAAACGATCAGACAGGCGAACAACTGATCTTTTAAGGTTCCGTTTTTTCTTTGAGATACGGAACACAAAAAACCTTTTCAACAAAGTCACGTCAAAATCTAATCCAATGAGTTGATATGATATTCAAGATATAAAATAACAAGAACATTTTTAACAATAAATATCTAGATAAAACCGGCTGCCCTTGAAAGTATTTGATTTCCTGACCACCCACGTACTTCTATTATGAAAGTAGACAAGCGAAATAAGGTCAGAAAAAATATATTTCCTAATTTAACTGGTATTTTACCAGCATTTATTCCTTTAAAAGCCATTTGTGGCCAAGAATTTTCTTTTATTTTGTCACCATCTAATTTAACAAGTAGCGTGTTCGTTGTTTTTAAACGTAAATTTCAAAATTTAAAACCGAAGTCATAATTCTTCCTACTTAGTAAAAAAGCTAGCGGTGTAGTTTATCCCAAGAATTTATTACAAATTAGAATACATCGAATAAAATTAGTTATGTGATACTTGGAACTATATATTATATATCGCTTTAGTTTTTTGTAGTAACGCTTTGTATAAAATATCCAAATAATAATATATAAAACTCAGATATAAAATAAACAATTGCAGCTAAATCCATAGCCTGAAATTATAGCTATACACATAAAATGGCCGAATAGACCTCTGGTGTTGCAGATGTCTGTGAGGGTTTATTACCACTTAAAATCAAGTGGTCCAACTACTCGTTTGCTCGAAACGTTATAAAAAGATGTAGGCGTCGTGGCATATATCACTCGGTTTACTCTGCCTCCCTATAAGGTAACTGGTATGAAAATTTGTTGCGGTTTATAGGAGAGAATATTACTCGTAGTACCAGAAATTTGTCTAAGTAGATATCGTTTGACGGCGCGTAGCGTGGTCGTATAAAGCTAATGCGAGATGGAAATCCTTAATAGATTCCCGTCCTTTATTCATCAATTGCTGGCCATGTCAATATATATGGCCCTCTACAACTGTCATCTAAACTGAATTAGCTAGTCTCTTTAAAATACTTACACCTTGCTGTCTATGTATCGCTCATAACACATAATATTCTAGGTATTGAAAACGTATAAAGAAAAGGAAACTTTCTCGAATGAGGTTTTTAATTATTTTAATTTTGATATCGAACAAATATATTATGTAGGTAAACACAAAATAAAAAATGAAAAAGATACAATTGTTTAAATAAGAATACAGATAGATATTTATATAAATTCTTATTTGTGATTATTGTAAAGTTTTACATAATAATAATATTTATAGTAAGTCAACTCATAGAAAATAACTCGTTAAGAAACATTACAGTACTCTCAAAACATATTTAATTAACGATATTTTTGTTAATAAAGTACCAAGTGAAACCTGCAGTTACCAAATTCAAATTAACTAACGTCAGGAACAATCATCAATTTGAGTGAAGAACTCTAATTAAAGAAGCCGTTACAAGTTACCTCCATAAATCTGAACAGGGAACAATACAAGCTATCCATTACTTAAACCAATGTTTCTTCAAGAATATTCCAATAAGGAAAGTTCGAGGGGTGTCGGACACGACAAATATAGTTTTTCAACGACAGCGAGCGGCACTTTCGAATTTGTTACACCAAACTTCGCAACTTCGGTAACATAAATCAGTTTTAAGTTAGATTTTATGGAATTTAAAGATAAGGTGACAAAGTGTTAGGATGAAGAACGTTTTACAAATATAAATAAACTGACGAAGGTGTCAGTTATGAGAGGATAGCGGTTTATATCACCATGTAAATAGCATAATTGACATACGATGCCAGCATAAAGTGACAGCTGTGCTGTCGCGTTTCGTGCCGTTTATAAGTAGCCATTATGCCGTGGAGGTGGGAAGAGGAAGGAGGACAACGTATCTGTATAAACTCTATACGGATGTCTGTGGGCTCATAGACATCCGCATAGTGGGTCTCTATAGATGCACTGCCCTCCTTGCTCCTCCCTGGGCTAGCGGACACCTACACACTGTTCTAAATACGACAGCACAGCTGTCACTTTATGCTGGTATCGTATAAGCTAGAGGTACCTGTCCGGTTGTTCAATTCCTCTGCTACTCAATGTAATTTACTAAAAATATTTACAAGTCTTGCGTTACGTTCAGTGTATTATAGTTGATATATATAATAACTGTTGTTGTTTCATCTATTTTGAAAACTAAAACAAAAATGAGCTTAGGGCCTAGTTAATTTAGCTTTAAAGCTGTTAGCGGCTTTTATTTTACTTTTGTTTTCAGAAACATATCTTTACATACGCATTTATTCTTATTAAAGGTCGACAATGCTTTTTTTTGGCTCCGACTGCTCGTTTGCCCCCCTATATCATAAAAAAAAAAATGCATCTGTTAGACCTTTGCTGTTGAGGATGTCTGTGGGCGTTGATGATCACTTAACATCAAAAAAATAGTCCTTGGAGTATCTCAAAATGGCGTCTTTTTTCGAAACCGTTATCACGGCCTTTTTATATATTGATTGATTTATAAATTACTTAGGAATGTATATATATTTTTTTTTATATACGTATTCGTTACATGATTCCCTTTATAATAACAGAGAATATAATGTTGAAAGCAACGCAAATGTACCTATAACAAAGTTTCAGACGCCTTTAAATGTAAAATGGATCTGGGCATCCTTCGATCTCTAGGTCTGAATATAGATATTAACTAAATAGAGAATTTAGGTTATAATATTCGACTTATCCAAACAATGTTATAAAGGCATTAGTTTGTAAGACTAAAACAATAAAATATTTATGAGATGAATGGTTTCGGATATGAAAATAAGAAAGTAGTAGTAAGTACTATAGTAAAGTTGGATTGTGTGAATGGTCTATTTTTATTGTCCTTGCCAATCATATAAATCAGCATGTCACCAACAAATTCTTCTAGAACCTTAACAGTTTAACACCTGCTTAGGTCATTACTGAAGTTTGATGAAGGTGAAGATATTTTTTCTAAATTCGTTTTGTCATATACAAAAGTAGAAGCCATTAAAACTTTATAAGGGTTTAAATTAAAAGATAGGACACGCAAAACAGAAAAGCCGTATTAGTAGTTAGTTGAAGTCGTTAACCTAGTTGCAAGAATTACACAATTATATTTTATGTTACTTGAGTTTTGCAATACACCACCTCCACTCTGTTTAGGATGGAAGGAATAAACAACAATAGTGAATTTAATATAGATATATTTTATTATAAATGATTGTAGAGTAGGTATCTTAAAATAATCGAGTGCTCTTGATAGTAATTGAATTAGATTTAATCATTCTTGTCTTGTGAATATTATTATTATTATTGTCTTGAAGTTCGAAGTGTTAAGATATAAGTGAAATTGTAAGCAAATAAAAAAAATTTTAGTAATTCGACTTTTGAGGAGAATATCTAGCTACGTTTTAAGTTTGATATATACTTAATGTTTGATGATAACATGATAGTTATCATCAAACATTACTGGGCAAATGGATCTATGGGATTTCGCATATTAAATCAAAGAAACTTGTAATGATTCCAGAAGTAAGTTTTTTGTATATTTTGTGTCTAATTACCGACACATAGTGAGCAAAAATTCCATATTCTCTTACCTACAATTGTGAGAAATGCTTGGTGTCTAGAAACATATAAAAGAGGCGAAGGAATAGAAAATTTTATTTGAGTTTGTAGTCGTTAGGTTGTAGTAGGAAATCACAAAAAAACTAAATAAATAATATTATATTTTATTTTATATATAGTTATAACATACATTTATTGAATACATGTATGTTAATGAAATAAAGTAAAATGCAAGTGAATTTTTTTTAACTCAAATACTTACAATACAACAAGACATTACAGTACAACAGTACAATACACACACATAATACGTAATTCATAAAATAAAACATATAATATTAAATTTTTAAAAATATAGAGTAGTAGGTCTGTAAAATTGAATCACAAGTGGTATTTTGTACCTACTCGTCAAAATTAAATCTATCACAAAAACGACTGCAGGTACTTCAACAGAAGTGACGATAGTAAACGAATATAACACTTCAAGTTTTAATTAAAATTGAAAGTTGCGGAACGGATCAATATCTAAATGTTGGTTTTCCCTTTACCCTGAGGGTACACTTAAGGTGGAGCGATAAGTTACACACTTCGAAATTTAAAATCTATTACATTAAACTAGAGTGGCTGTAAAAGACCGCAAAATGGTGGTTAAAATATTTCATCCCTTTACATTATCCCTTAAGCGGACGAATTGAGTTTAATTATTTTATTTTATGCCCCATAGGTCAAAATTCGTGTGGATTTTCACGTGGTTGTAAAATAATTTAAAGGTACCTTTGTCGTTTTTATATCTTTTGAAATAAATTTTATATAGAAATAATGTTTTAGTACATAGCTAAAGGATCTTTCGAAGTTATTTAAAAAAAACTATAGTAAAACTTTAATCTATTAAACATAAACATAATATTGTTGTTAAAACAAATAAACTAACGCATAGTTACTACAAAAATCATAATTGAGTACAACTGTAAAGTCTTGCAAAATATCATGAAAATTGGTGCTTAGCTTAATAGTGGAAGTTAGAGGGCAAGTCTTGGTTAAAAATGTAATCTCGATAATGGTTTCACGTTATTACCACATCAAGATCCTTACCCTTTATTACACCTACAATATACTGTATAAAGGTATGTATCTAACAATAAAACGAAAGGGTCTAAACGTATAAAATAAATAATCATTTTAATTAAAAGATAAAAATTAAATGTTAATAAAACGAGAGAAAATTTAGCGAACATTTTCTCCTCCCTAACACTTGAAGAGTCCAAGAGCCCTAACTGTCACTTGACTTATGACACATCGACAGGCCAAGTTTATTCAACGACCCGCCGCGCTACTGCGAAGACAGCGCAGTAATTCCGTGGAGTCGAGGAATTTTTTGATTATTTAACTTTGAATACAATTCTCATTTTATTTTCTAGAGGTACATTCTTAGAGTTTGGATTAAATTCTACGATCCAAGTAATAACAGTTTGAGGAGTAATGAATTAGTTTTGAAATAATTGCTTAAGAATTATTACGTTTCTTTTACAGTTGACGGGATTTATTTGTTTTAAACCGGACTTTTTGCTTACTTTACGTAATTATATTAACTATTATCCTAAATTTAGAAAATGTAGTCTATATATAATGAAAATAGTTCCGTAATTTAATCGCTATGATTGCTTTCTAAGTTGTCATTGCAAAAAAGTGCTGCAGAATTGATGATTAGATATTTGTTTGACTTGTTATACGAAATTGACTGATTAGATAAAGATTAGGAATACTTTGTTAAAGTTTTGGCAGTCAGATTAGATTACAATGTAAATAAATGAGTTAAAATGACACATAGAAGCTGTAGTTTTCTTAGATTTGACTAGTAAAACCTCTTGTCTGACATAAAGCCTTACTCAAAAATAAATGAAGTCTGCCTTGGACTAATGTTTCTGTCTATCTGGGATTTAATAATAATTTGTACAATCAAACTTCGAAGCTTCGATATTATTTCGAAACTTCTTTAATATTGAAATTATATAAAAACATTAGGAATATAAAAGTGCTACATCAAGTTTTAATTGAAAATACATTAATCACGGGCGAAACTAAAATAGTAATTCCGGGAATATCATAATATCTAAATACTAAAACATTATACAAAATTTTACGGTTCCTATGCTTTTTGAATACTTTGTATTAATTATATAAATAAAATCACTCACAATCAATTAAATTGATTAAAAATATAGTATTTTTGATATATATAACGAATACCAATATGGCTTGTAATAAACCGAAAAATATAATAAAATATTTCGGCCCTTTTTTGCTCTTAGAAAAGGATAAATAAAAATGACGACTCCACGCCAACGTCAGTCCGGCATTGTTTGCTAACGAAGCGTGTTATGCCGGTCGACCAAGAGCTCTACACTTTAAACCATTACTCCCTTCGGTTCTTTCAAAAATATTGCTTCTGCTTTTTATCCTCTTGTTTGAATAATGGCTGTAAACGTACTCGGGCACCATTTGAGCAAGGTGTCGGGAAAACATCGTCCTAACCGCTAACAATCCTTGTTTACCGAAGACTGTCTACTTTGGCGTTCGGAAGTGTTTTCTTAAGACTTCGTGGTGAAATATAAAGTAAACTCGACTTAAGTTTTGCAAACATTTATTATAAGGAAAATTTAATTTAAGATGTTTAAGTGCAAACTACTTAAATTCTATTAATATTAAATGTTCCCCTATTGAGTATTAAATAATTTTTATTTAATATGCAGTTTTACTGCAGATGGTGCATCTGAGGAAGTATTTCCTATTCATTCACACTTGCATGAAGCGATGGCTACACTTCCTATGGTCGTTGGCGTATTTACTTCTCCTGTACGGATTGTAATCTACCTGATATATCTATGTGACCTTCATATAGATACTAGTAGCCACCTTCCTTATAGACCTTCATATAGTCAAGGAACAACTTAAGCTAGTTTTTATAAAACTATTTATATATAACATTCATATAAAAATACATATAAAAAAGATTTAAAAAATCTTGAACAATGTTATTTTTTATGTAAGCGCTTGTAGAATATTCTAGTACTTTACACGGCATTATTTTGTCTTAGTGCTCTCGCTGGAAGGGGAGATAGTGAACCTGACGAAAGTTACGCGATCGGAGATGGGCGCATACTTGTGCATCGCAGCGAACGGCGTCCCGCCATCCGTGAGCAAGAGAATAATGCTGCATGTGCACTGTGAGTATACGTTTTAATTATTTTATACTAGCTTCTATCCGCGGCCTTGCTCGCGTTGAAGCCCTTCAATAAATATCAACAATACATTCAAATAGAACTGCAATGTAATTCTAATTTCTGCCACAATCATTTTCATCCTGCTATTTTGTTTAAAAAAATGTCATTTCTAATACCTCAAGGCTTCATGATGATCGGTTAAGTGGTATTAGCGTGAAAGTGTAACAAACAGCAAACTTGAGAACGAAAAAACGCTACCTTCATTGACAAATAAAAAGTTGTAGGTACCTAATAAATTACAACTTTTTATATCATTTTACTTCTACAGAGTTAGTTATAAATATCAAACGAATATCACGATTTATTTGAGAACTATTATCTTTTTAATTTAATTTTGATTTTGTTAATGAGTTAATTTTATTGAAAACTAGTTGCGCCTCGCGGATTAACCCGCGTAAATTTCAATGACTCGAAAAATAGAAAATCATTTTATTAAGTACTAGCTTTTCCACCGCGGCTTCGCTCGCGTTGAAGCCCTGCAATAAATATCAATGAACATTATATTCAAATAGAACTACAATATAATTCCAATATCTGCCACAGTAATTTTTTGACTCTTCTAATTTTTTTAAAAATAAAGTATCCTTTGGCATTTCTAATACCTCTAGGAATTTAACATGTACTAAGATCCATTATAATCGGTTGAACAGTTGTGGCGTGAAAGCGTAACAAACAAACCCCCTTATTCACATTTATGATACTAGGATTTAAAAAGGGAGGTAAACGAGCTGTCATTTGACTACCGCCGCCCATATATGTTGCCCTCCTTCCTCCTTTCCCTTACACGAGCTACAGGAAACTCAAAACTGCACGAAACGCGACAGCACAGCTGTCGTTTCATATGAGAAGAGCGTAAGGTTCCTTTCCGTTTATACAGTATTTTTCCCAAATCCACTGCAATTTGGCATAGAATACTAGATACAATTGCATGCTAAACTTAATAATCTTTAAAACGGCACTGAAAATAATATGAAAATTCTCTAAATTGTGATATAAAAATGTGCCTATACCAGAGTTCAAATTTTAAGGCCCAAATCTTCTCGCCTCAGTGATGACAGAAAAACTGAATCTATTCAGGGGTTTTCAAATCAATAAAACATTGTTGTCACGCTTTATAAACCTTGAAGAGGGTTCGTATTTTATCGGCAAGTCAATGTTGCCAATCGCCTTATGAGTCGGGACGTCAATTATTATTATAAAGGCATTTCGGATTGGAATTTAGTTTTGCGAGCCCTTTATAATTTATAATAATTATACTTTTAAAAATATTGTAAAAAATTATAATAAAAAACATCTTATTAAAAAAAATTGTATTTGTGTCTTTCCTTTCCGAAACAGTTTAACCGATTTTTTTATAAAGTATAAGATTGATTGATTTTTTTGTAAAGTATTTGTAAAAAATTTATTACGGTTTTTGGGCGGCATTAAAACCGTGGGGTGCAGCTTTTATTTTTATAAAGTTTTATTTTCTAAGTGAAGGGTTGTTTTCGATAGAAAAAATATCAGTATATTTTACTTCGAGTATCTCACTATTTGTGTTTTAAATTTCATCAAATTAGTTCAGGGTTTTTAGACCTCTTACAAGTTGGTAGCATAATTAAACACTACCGTCACTGTTCATCGGACTGGTGAAGACTTTTCTGTCTTCTGGTTTGGAGAGACGAAGATAGAGTACTTTACCTTTTCCCTTTTATTTACCCTTGAATCTGAACTACTTGCTTGTGTTTTAAATATACAATATCTCACAGAACAAAAAAACTGGTCAAGTGCGTGTCGGGCCACGCGTAGTAGGGTTCCGTAGTTGCGTAAGACAACTTTGAGTTCACACTCAAAAAACATTTAAAAACGATCCCGTATAGGACGGTAGTGACTGAAGAAAGATTTAAAAAATCATAACAAACACATACATACTCTTATTTATGCTATTAGTAGGAGGGAGAGAGGGTTTGGTAAGAGGTAGTGCCACACTCCATGCTTGCATGCAGTCGAATTGGGCTGGCACGACCCGGGAGGTATCTCTCGCTTACACGAGACTGGCGTAAAGTGACAGCTGTGCTGTCACATTTAGTGCAGTGTGTAAATAGCCAGTGGCCCATGAAGGTGGGAGGAGAAAGGAGGGCAGCGCATCTGTATAGCCTCTATGCGGATGTTTGTGAGCGTCGGTAGTCATGAAAATGACTCCGGCTGCTCGTTTGCCCTCCTATATCATAAAAAAAGGGATCAATACGCAAAAACCAGTTAACAAAGTTATCTACATAACCGCCATAATCTCCATACACATATAGTGAACTTCGAAATATCCGAGTTACCTCAAAAGCATAACCGTATCGGGTAAAGCGATTATGTCTCCTCGCACGTGAGGTATTGCTCGCTTGCCACTACACAATATCTTCGTATGCAACAAGTGTGCATCTGCCCGCTTATCTGTTGTTCGAGATAGCAGGATCGGAATTAAATTCAGCAAATTATCTTCATCTGCTTATCTTGGCTTGTTGAAATTAGGTTTATCCTTAAATTCCTTCATCATCAGCCCTTGCTAGGTCTCTGCGATGAATGCTGAAAACCGGCCACTACACAGAGATTGTCTTCAAAACCGCCCACTATACAGAGATTGTCTTCAAAACCGGCCACTACATAGAGATTGTCTTCTAAACCGGTCACAACACAGAGATTGTCTTCAAAACCGGCCACTACACATAGATTGTCTTCAAAATCGGCCACAACACAGAGATTTTCCCCATCTGGTAATAAGTGTGTAATCAGCCCATTGCCACTTTAGCGAGCTTATTCTTCTCGTAATACGGATACTATAGTTCCCTGTCGCATGGTAAAACTTAAAAAATCATTGAAAATTAATGTATCCATGTCATAAGTTGTAGACCAAATATTGTTTTTTTATGGTATGGGGGGCAAACGAACAATCAGCCATTTTCATGACCTCCGACGACCATAGACATCCGCATAGACACTATACAGGTGGAGGGCAGGAGAAAGGAGGGCAGCTCCTTTCTCCTCGCGCCTCAATGGACCATGTTGAAGGGACATTAACTATGTATATCCGAGAGCTTCCCCGTGTTTTAAAAATAACCCGTACACATACACTCAAAAAATTTAAAAACACTAAAAGTGCATCAATGAATAAATAAAGACCGATCACGACGAACACAACACACAAATATGGAAACATACAACACAGCGCTTTAAGTTTAACATTTAACAGCCATCAAACCGGAGCTCTAAATTAAACACTAAGGTAGATAAGATAGCGAACCTCCAAGTGAAACGACTCAAGTTAACTCAAACGATTCATTGAGTATTCAGAAGACGGATCAATTTATCCCATGATAAAATCTACTCACCTACGCGATACTATCAATAAGCAAAAAGCAACGGCCCAAATGTCTGCCCTTCCGGACTACGATAGTCTAATTTATAACGGAGTTATTCAATGCTCGGTTGATCAGGGCCCGCTACTGGGACCTACATCTCGAACACGTAAGCAATTGGGAGATTTTCGTGTTATCACGTATCATCTTCTACGCGTGTCGTGAATGCGAATGTAGTTGGGGCCGTTTGAGCTCGGCGTCATGTTTAGTGCCCTGTTGACTATCAATTTGTTAGAGCGATCCAAGTTGCTCGGAGCGTTCGTAGAATATATTTCATGTATTGATGAAATTAGAGCGTAATCTACGACGGCACATCTACCAAATTAATAACGCTTTGTAAATAGATTCAAATTTGTTTTGTGTTTTATTAATTTTATTGAGTGTACATCTGGGGGCACGGCAGTGCCCCCGCCAAGTCGAGCAAAAAAGCGGCACGGCCGTACCATCCTTTTCTCGAAGCATTTCAG
>LUGF01046427.1:206183-229835 GCA_001625245.1 Calycopis cecrops | reverse complement strand
TAAATTTTCTCTCATTGTGTGTGAACAGACCAACCCATATTTGCGCATAATTTGCTGGACCTAATTACAGTAAATTTTAAGCCTTATTTGCCTCTAGCAGCTGGGCTATACGGCCGAGGTTGCCCCGAGATAATGTCAAGGAAAGCCTTACGGATATCGGACATTAGTCACGAAACTTTTTATATTGGCGTACAAAAAGTGTGTATATGTGAATTAAAACTAATAAATTTGATATCAATCTCTTTCGGGTAGATTGGAACCATTTATTTTGAGGTAATGCCTCTGCTACAGATGAATCGGGACGGAACAGTCGCTCGATGCGAAATCGAGGATGATTCCTTGAATTTCGAACAAAAATGGAAGTGTCAGAGGAGTTAAGATAAGCTTATATGATAAAATCTCTCGCCGGGAACGTCAGGACGATAGCTCTCCCATTAGCATGGATTAACGTTTCATTGATTTCATATGATTTGAACTGACAAAGTTGATTTCGTTCTTTTTAATAGAATTGTGAGATTTGTTTTGAGGAGCCACGGAAAATTATTGTTTGCAAGCAAAGTGGTAGATTAGATTTATTAAAGCTAGTCTGTGAAATACCCTCTGATTTGGGGTGAAATTGATTTGCTCGGGACAAATTTATATATTGATTATACATTCTTGTATTTGGTATGAGTGATCGAGAAGGTCCAAGACTATCGCGGTGATGGGACAACGTAGCCTGATGATTCATCCCGATTCTTAGGGGTAGACAATAGATCCAAGTACCAGATCTTTGTACCTCTCCTAAAATGAGTGGAGTCAAAGGGCAGCAGATGGTGCTTTTACACTCGGGACAAGGGGCGGGGATAAGAACCTCGCCCTATTGTACTATAACGAAGTTCGTGGGGATATTCTGTGTCGCGGAGTAACTCCTTTATGGAGACAGCCTGTTGATGATTGACAGTTCCAGGCATCTCACAAAAGGTCAATTGACGGCATTCACCGTGGATTTAGTGGGTATTCCGCTGTATGTGCCGCGAGCGCACACCATCAAAACCCACCCAGGGCTGGGGACTGAGTAAATGACCGGGGAGGTACCTGACTGTCTTCGTACCAGCGTGAATTTGTGAGGAAACTATCGCGTAACTAATGTAAAGAATCTAAGAGTCCCATTAAGAGCGCATTTCATAATCTCTGTCTCTACGGATGTTTATGGACATCAGAAGTCAGTCAAACGCTCCATCCCTCACTTTTTACGTCACACTATCGTAAATATTACTTTCCTAAATTATATATTAATGTACGATGTATAAGTTGAGGTGTTACATCAGCACTTGACTCTATTTCTGCGCCCAATATCGCTAACGTATCGATTATAGAACTTTACACGGTCAAAATTCAAATAAACTATGATGTTTCGATTTGCTTAAACATTATAAATCTATTTAGTAAGAGGTAGAACCTTGGAGAAGTACGGTAGAGTTCTGCATTGCAGCCGAATTGAAGAGGTATGATGAGTGAAGTATCTTTCGCTCACTGCTGTGTTGTTTTTTTATGGTTTGTTAAATCGGGTGGCCCATTTGGGGAGAGGCGGTCAATGCATCTAAATAGCAATCATATGCATGTCTATGTGTCGGTAGTCATCTTTGATTAATCGTTTTCCGCCTTGTAAAAAAACTAGTCACAAATGTTTTCGCCAACATACGACCCATGCTAATCAATGACACTACACACAGACTAGGCCTGAATTTCGTCAATGTACCGGAAAACGAAGAAGCCCTCTCTAAATATTTTTATTATTTTCAGTTCATCCGCTGGTACAAGTGCCCAATCAACTGGTCGGGGCCCCCACCGGCACGGACGTCACGTTACAATGTCACGTGGAAGCTTCGCCGAAAGCGATAAATTACTGGACCAGGGAAAACGGTGAGATTAATTATAAAAATATTTCCACTCTCTCCACTTTATGTTGCGCGTCAGGCAGTTTAATTAACATCTTAAATCGTTTTAAAATAAGACGTGGAGACTCGGTATTTTTATTTGTAAAACTTGCATAATTTACTTAGGTTGAATGACATAAAAAAATACTTATCCATAAAATGTTCATTTTAATTCAGTTTTATTTAAGCCATGTTTCACTCTCGTTTTTCCTAAAGGAACCATGAATTTTTTGGAGATGAATTGTTAAATTATTCCAGATTGTAAAGTGTTCCAAATTTCACCTGAAAGAAATAATAATAAAGATACAAACTAAATGTTATTTACATTATAAATGCACCAGTTTGTTAGGATTACTTTAATACGAAAGCAAAGCGGAGTGAAGGATCATATTTTGTAAATAGCAATCTGTGGTTTCCGCCTTTCCCCGTGAGATATAGACATGAATAAATACACAAATCTACTTTCAGAATTTTATATTTCAGAATAATGTTGGAAGTTTAAAACAAATTTATATGCGTACGCATGCGCACGCGTGCGCGATTATAAATTTCACAGATTTTCATCCCAATTTAACCCTACAAATCAGTGGTTATTTTGTGTATGATACTTGTGGAAACAAACATCATCATTAACAAAACATAATATTACTTACCACTGCAGACATTGCGGCCTTATTTTTTGTTACTCATCTACCGGTTAGTAGTTAGGTTCTAGTTAGGTTCTAACCTAGGTTAGGTTCACGTTAATAATTAACAGACATCAGAGACTAGTTATTAAGATATTATTCTACTAATATCATACTTAAATGAGAAAGTTTGTTTGAATGTTTAATTGTTTTCTGTCCAACATACAATATGTTTTAGTATGATTCACTATTTTTATTTTTGACGACCAAGTGAAGTGGGCACGGGTCGACTAGAAAAATATAATTTATCATTAATTCTGAAGCGCTACGCAAAATATTAATCAGTTTGCAACTGTTATGGTATAAATAGTTATGACAAAAAACTAATTTTATTTAGAAAATTATCTAAATTATATTGGAAAAATTCGAAAAAAAATAAAATACAATTTTATTTATTTTAGTTTTAAATTATTTTATTATATTTCATTCTTAAGCTGCAGTGTCATTCTCAAAGATGGTGTTATACCTTCTTAAACTATAACAAATTAAATTGTAATTAGTCAGTCATTATGACGTAGGATTAATATATCCGTGGTGCATAGCGGCTAGGCTTGGCTGCCTTCTCTTTTCCGCTTGTATTATATATTTGCAATCTTGTACTGTCTCCCGATTTGACTGGGGAGGGAAATTGAAATCATTTCCTTCTCCTATTTCAAGACAGTTCCCAAGACAAAATAGGTTTTCCCCCAGGCTCCTTGCGATCCTATCATAAGGTCATAGTGGTAACTGATGTCGATCTGGGTGTCATAAGAGTAGCAGCGGTAGGACCGAGTGGCGGGCCAAAGCAGTTTTAAACTATTTTAGCAATTGGGTGTTGTTCGAAACTAAAATGTTGTGATCTCCTTTTTTTATACTAATTCTTTGAGATTCCTCCAAACATGGGTCTATGTGGGGTCTATGGGTGCGTTTCACCAGTTTCTATTTCTATTCATATAAGTGGCTGAGAAGATTCATTATAAATTAAGTGAAACCACCACTTGTGCCATTTGCTGGTTTATCGAGATGGCTTGATGAGATTACAACTGTTATAACTCCCAAACGGAAGGTAGGAAAAAAATATTAACACATTTTTATAGATCATTTTATGATTTATAATTTTAGTCCCAGATAAAACTTACCGTTTTGCTGAAAATCGCATTTTCTTGACATTTGACCTTGGATAAAAAAAAATCCACACAATATGGAAATGATGGAGAATATTCAGGTTTTATTTATTTTGAACAATTGTACCAAAATTCAGCTTGTTGCGAATTTATGCAAACTCACCCAAATTTTTTAGTCTAATTTGACCGGACTACTAAGCAAATAACGTGAAATTTTGCAATTGTATTTTATTTGCTATAATTAAGCCTGTTTACATCAGACTATTTTTATTGATTTTTGTTTAGTTTATTGGATTTGTTACACTTTATTAGTATTGTTTTAGTATTTTTTTTTCTTCATTTTATGGAATTTACCATATGCATGGTCGTTAGTCTGCAGATTACCTAGAAAGTCTGCAGATTAACTAGGTAATGTAGAAAAACAATTATTTTTTTCCACTTTAACTGATCCAGCCAGCCAGATAATCTGAAAAATACCTCGTTAATCTGCACTAATATAATATATACACATAATATAATATATAATTATCTTCGTTCAAAATACAATCATTACATAGATCAGAAGAAGATCAGAAATGTATTGTACAACAATGAATTAAATAATTCCTTTGACGTCCCATTTTGTGTGGTATCTGAGTATCAGGCATCATTACAGGAATAGAGAAAATAGAAAAAAAAACATTTGAATAACTTCATATTTAAGTATGTTTATGGGCGTTAGTAGATACTTGGCATAATACTTCAGCTCGTGTGTTCCCAACAAAATTATAGGATATATAAATATATATATACATAAAAACTATCGTAAAATGCTCCACAATCCTGTTATAATTATAGCATGTTTGTTGACACAACCTTACATTTTTCCATGCGTAAACGCTGTTTAATAAGTTATTACTACAAAAATCTCATGGTATTCAAACTTTTGACCACTTGTTGAATAATCTTTTTACCTAACACCGGCAGCAGAGAACTTTAAAACTATCTACAAATTGAAAATATGAGTAATAGGCGAATTAAACGACGCTCAACGCTGACTTTGTGCACTTAGACAATTTGAATTTGCATCAAGTGAACTGGTCCCGGTCGATATTTCGATGGTTAATGCGTTTAAGCTCAGTTGAAGGAAATGTAATCATCTCAATTTATGGATATTTCAACTTGTGAATATTAAATTATAATTGACCGGGTATAAGGTTCGTATTTACTTATTTTAAATAAATAATTGAGTGGGTAGAGGAGGTTCGAGATTGAGTTTAGGTAAGCTTAATCTGTAGATTGTGAATTTGTTTTATTTGCAGTAATCTATTTAGCACCCGCTTTTTGCTCTTCATATTCTTCTATGAAACAAATAACTTAAAATCAAATGTAATAATTATGCTAGTTCAGCCCGCTATCATCAGAACTTACAACAGACAACAATACAGAAAATATTATAATAGATTACGCTAAACTTAAAGACCAGACAGACATTTATGAGCTCGTCGTAACTCACAAAGCCTATTAAGTCCCGCACGGAACTCAAGAACGGAATAAGCAACTAATTTCATTATTCATAAAGCACATTGAAAGCGTTAAAGTAGTCATTAAATTGGTCATTTTTCATTTTTCTACTATCTCCTTTGACAGGCAACAGGGGCTAGTGGTTGCTTGTAAGTTATGGCGACTTTATGGTTGTATTTAAAGAATAAAATATGATTTATTTCGTGTCGGTTTTTCATTATGGATATTACTCAGATTTAATAGGTGCTAGGTATAAATTATACGTTACAATATAATAAAACAAGGCTGTTATTTTATGCCATTAAAAATAATTACGAAGGGAATCTGTCATCATTAATTTGGGGTACAATGTAATAATAGTCGAATAATTCACAAGTTGACATCAATTTTATTGACATTTGGAGGACTTATGAAATAATTTCACCACTGATGATAATAATTTGCACGACTAATTTACCGTGCCTCTATAATCCTTCATTATAGCAATACTTTATGTCATGGCGGTGTTTATCAATCAAAATTGGTTAATATAAGTGTAAAGTATGTGAGATAAGTCAATAATAGATGGAGCAGCTTAGGGTAGTTTTGTGATTTATTCTAAATTAATATCTTTGTTTAATTTTTCATAAAGTATAAAAACATAGATTAAACAGTTGTATTTAGTAGTAGTAAATATTTATTGTAGGTATGTATGTTTGTGTTTATTTTTACACGAGCGAACGAAAAAACCATTTTGGCGCAGCCTACAGGCGCACTATGCATATTTTATTGTTTAGTCTCTAAATTATTGTGTGTGTCTTTTGTGTTGTGATCAAATAAATGTTTTTCTTTCTTTCAAAAAACCTACTGAACTGATTGTCAAAGACATTGAATGCATTCTGAAGTAACACAAATCTTATAATTAAGACGAGGTGTCTGATTAATTATACATGTCTTATGCACTAAATTTACCCCAGCTATTTGTTGAAGTTTTTTCCTAGTCAAATTATAATTCTAATTTTGTGAATATTTTATACAACATTCATATGATGAATAAAAATATTTTATTAAATTATCTTTAAGGTAGAAGTGCCATTATTGCACGCTCTTACATATTTTTGGACGTCAGTGGACAGTATTATTATAAAAAGTAAAATTTGACGAATGTATGACAAATGCTCATTTTAAAGATCACAAACACTATTCAATTCTTTTTCTGTGGTAATACTTTTATTTAGCTCTAGAATAGCAAAGCCGAATATGTTTTAAATAAAAATATGTGAAAACAGTACTAAATTGCGGATGTCTGTGGGCGTTGGTGATCACCTAACCAAGTGGTCCAAATTGCTCGTTTCCCTCCTATGTCATAAGGCGTAGATATCATTAAGACGACGCAATAACAACTGGATAATACAAACATAACAAGCGGAAGGTCGACATTACTTCTCATTTGCCCTCGGGGGGAAGTTATTTATTTAGTGTTCAGGTGACAAATGGAATGAAACACTTCTCGGTGGAAAATGAAATGAGCACTTCGAGCTGTGTTTATTTTGGGCAAGAGCGGAGGTAGAAAGTCATCTAAAGGCCTGTGCAGACGAGGGATTTTTGTCCGCGGACTTTTTTGTGCGCGGACTTTTTTGTCCGCGGACTTTTTTGTCCGCTAAAATAGATTTACAACTGTATCGAGTAACGCGAACGAGGGATTAAAAGTAAGCGGTACTTTGCATACATTTTTGTTCGCGGGCAAAAATCTTGTAGGTTGCTCATATTAGTTTCTGCTTTAATTGTTGCTATATATACTGTAGAATCATTTGTTAATCATAGTATAATTAACAATTAAACATTTTAATGCTGTACTGGCTATGTTAGTCTAAATTTGGCAGAAAGCATTATTCTTAGTTCAATGTAAAGATTGTGTTATTTTAAATTACAATCCATATCTTTGACAATCAGTCCTGTAGCTTACTTTACTCTACAATATTGTATATCTGAGATACCGACTGCAGCGCCATTTACCGCACGGATTTGTGAATCTAAACCATTCTCAAATCCCCTTCAACACACATACAAATTCGTCAAAATCGAGTCCAGTGAAATACACACGCACACAAGAAATATATTATATATAAAGATATGTAGGAGTCATCAAAGGATCCGACTGCTCGTTTGCACTCTTATATATAAATGAAAATTTTTTATTCATAATAGAATTACAAAAATAACTTTTTGAACGTCAACAATTACATCTACCACCGGTTCAACTCTAGCCCTGTCCTGAAAAGAATCGGCGAAAAAACTTAGCGGGCCTCATAATGTTATAAATAATGTGTAATAACATATAATAACAATAAAATATAAAGGTAAAAAATATGAAAGCGCAAATACATTCGCATATTAAAAATGATACACAATTTATCAATTTACAATAATTATAGTATAGAAACAGCCTGGGAGGAGGGTAGATTGTGGTATAATGTCATAAAATCTGTTACCTTATAGTATGCCTTACTACACAAACGCTCCTTAACAACTTTTTTAAATTTATTAATCGAAAGTTTTTGGACGCTTTCTGGGATCCTATTGTAGAGGCGTATGCCCGAAACGAATTCCTTACTTCACTAAGTCTATGAATTGGTATAGGTACCTATCTAATTTGTGCCTGTTTGTCGTATTCCTATCATAATTATCATTTTTCTTACTGAATTCACTAATATTCTTTCTTACATACAAGACATTATCTAAAATTTATTGAGAGTAAACAGTCAGTATACGATTTCCTTAAATTTATTTTTAAGTGACGTATTAGAGGCTAGTTGGTAAATTGACTACGACACTTGACACGAATAGCTCGCTTCTGCAGCACGAAAATAGTATTTAGGTCCACAGCGTTTCCCCACAACAGTATACCGTAAGACATAATACTGTGAAAGTAACTAAAATAAACTAATTTTGCAGTGTATTCATCTGAGATTTGTCTAATTTTTCTAACTGCAAATGCTGCCGAACTAAGCGTAGTCGCAGGCTAGGTGTTATGGGTAAAGAAAGGAATACATTATATTTGCCATGAATTTGTAATAAGCCTTAATTTACTTCCACAAACTCGCTCTCGGTTTCGATATTATAAATCGATATAATTATCGGTTTCGTTGATTGCCTGCACTATAGCGGTTATATCGATAACTTTAAAATTGGCCCACCGTATCTGTGGCATTACAAATTCATGTAGTAATCATGAATGTGTGATATGATAATTATTCGTCCAACTGTATGTGGATTTGGAACGTCTATTGGCGGACTGTGGCGATGAAATTTTTTTGTGTACTATTTTTTTTAATAGTATAGTCGGCGAACGAGCTTTCGAAGACTTTCGTGGCTGCCAGCGTCCTTAAACAGCCGCTTAGAGGGGCTATACGAATGAGTCGCCCTTCCTCCTCCTCCATGAAACATCGGAAAGTCAGACACTGAACGACACGCAACCGCCCAGCTTAATTTACGGCGGTTTCAGCGAGACGTACCTCTCCGGTCGTTCTAAGGGAAAAGCTCATGTCGGTGGAGTTTCTTCTAGTTGGCCCTGTCCTCTGCTAATTTCTTTAGCTCCTCCTACGTTACGGCGTTCACCTTCTCCTTCACATAATCAACACACGCCCTTCTTAACTTCTCTCTCTTCCTCTTCCTCTTTCTCTCCTTGCTTGCATTTGCCCTTCCACTATAGTTTTAATGAACCGTCGTACCACACGAGGTGGCCAAATATCTGTCCTCTTCCATTTCCAGCGCTTTTAGCAGTTCTTCTTTCTCTTCAAAAGTTCTAAAATCTTCTGTTAACAAAAACGCGACGTTTTAGATGCTTTATTAACATAAGATAATAACCGAGATAATATTACATAAAGTAAGATTCTTCTAAACTTCACTTATAAATATTGATATATCACTCTCAAAACCGAATTCACTAAACAAAATAAAATCCCAGCATATATTTAACAGAACATTCCGTTAAAGAGAACAATTTTCGAACGGGAAAAGCATAATAGAACATTCCAGAGGCGATATTACCGGACACCCGGATACTGCGTTTAACACCCGGGCTCGACAACGGCCGGCCACTAAAGTCGAGTTAGAAATGGATTTACGGGGCTCGCCCACAGTATCCACGACATGTGTGAGCAGCTGCCCTCTGTCCAAACCGACAAAACGTATAAAAGTTTTGCAGCAATGCGGTCCTTGAAATGCTCTAAAAAATCGTACAATATTGAAATGTGGATAAAAATGTAGATGAATTGAATTGAGATTATCTGTGATTTAAAAGTTGAGTCCCGAATATTTCTGCATATTTGCGCTTGGAAATTGAGTGGGAATAATAGTAGAAATAGATTTTAATAGATAGCGGTGTACTTTTTGATACAAATATATGCAATTTTTTTTTAATATTTTCATTTTGAATTTAATTTAATGGTAAAACGCACTGACGACTTCACATTTTTTAGCAAATTATGTGTGCGATTTTTAGAGTTTAGAAATATCAAACTTTTATAGAAAATAAATGTGCCTTTTATCAAGTATACCACCCTCCAATTGAAACCTTTGCCACAATAACACAAACTTGAAAATACTCAATGTCATGTAATATTATGCCATCTATTCACACCTTCACCCACAAAAAAAAATAAAAAAACACTTAGTAGCAAAACGTTTTTCAAAATATTTTATTAAAGCATAGGTACATACATAGTTTTTATGTCATGTGTAAACATATCTAATTTGTAGAATTCTTGTATCACAAACCATGTTACAAACCAAGCTCCTTCGTAGCGTCTTGATCGATTCTTTTATTATTATCTAATTTCCTGATCTTCTTTTCGATAGACATGAATATTCTTAAAACATGTTTCATCTTTTTGTTCCAATATTTTAAGCCAGTCAAAATTCACTGAAACAGCAAATACTGCCAAGTTAGTTAAATATAAAATATGCAAGAGTCTTAAGTTTGTACATCCCTACATGACACCTAGTTGAATTTTAGAGTTTTAGTGATAGGTCGCTATTTGGTATCCGGCATAGCTCCACTTATAAACTGCAAACTGTTTGAGACAGTTTTGTTCGTACACACACACACATCTTCTTGAGCAATCAGTCTTCTGTTTGAACAGAAGACTGGGCTCCAAATATATATAATAACACCCGCATAACCCCAGAATGTACTATCTTTAGCTTTGAGCTTCAAACACAACGCATGCGAAGCTAATGAAAATGACTCCGATGAAATAAAATGAATCATAAACAACAAAAGCGACTGCCGTATGATCCATACAACATGAGCACCAAACGCTACCAACACCAAAATTGCTATTCGACCACAAAAACTCAAACCGCACACAGGATGCAATAACAAACAAAACATAATCGTATTCCATAACTAGGCAGATATGTGGTTGTTGTAGATTTAGATGCAGTTACAAAGGCAACCGAGCCGGCCATTACGCGGCTGGATCGACCAACCGCGCAAAAAGCGGCCCAAATTCTATTACCAACCGATATGCAACAAAGACCGCTGGGTTGCCCGCTCCAAATTGCTTTAGGCTACAGTCGCGATATTTACTCTTACATATCACAATATTCGCGTAAACAAAATTCAATTTTACACTTTTCAATGAATAAAACCATCAACTTGTTAAATATTTTACTGTCATCGTACTCTACTGCACTCGTATTGTTTGTAATTAATGGACTGTGGTTTGTCTTACATAGCATTTTTATAGGCAATATTTTTTATATTACTGCTAGTGATATTTAATTTCCTGATTATTGTCTTGCTCTATGACTTTATTATACATATTTACTGAAACAACCTTGGCAAATACCGAGGTTTCTCTTTTTGTAACAACGAGCAAGAGAGCTAGTCTAAAAGTTCTCACTTCCATTCATTTATTATATTATATTATACAACTAGAGGCACTTAACATCATCACAATTATTTAATAATTGCGTTAATAGTTCTTCTCACTTCCGATATATTGCAATTCGTTCACGATAAAGCCTTAAAAGCACCGTTTTATACAATAATTCATATGTTTTTAGGCCAGCTGCTTTAGATATTACTAAATCATAAAATAGAACTACTGAATTTCCATAATTTTTCGTATACCAAATATCGTACTTATAGCGCTTTATAGTAAATGTATTGCAATGTTATATTGCAATATAACATGCCTATGTGGAAACAGTAGATCGATCTATAGATCTATCTATTTTTGACACCAAGGCTCCAATGAAACGGCCCGTGTTCCGTTTGTACATTCGTACGGAAGTCATAAACATTTTCAATTTAATTTACCATAGACACAAATATAGGTAACGAATATGCGGACGGCTCTTATGCAGCCCATAAATTGTGGGGAGGACAAATTAAATTAGGTAATACTGAGCCGTGACGGGCAGAGACAAGCGACAGGGCGACCATAGACACGGAATGGGTGTGACCATCACATGGTCCATACATTGTCTGACTTTATTATACTTGTAAATACTGTGCCGTCTAAATTTCATATCGATTTTTAATACTGTGTTTTATATGTATGATGGTATGATACTTGTTACTGTCGCCATCAAATCTTTCTCACTAATGGAACTGATTTTCTATTTGAAATCAGCTATGAAACTTAATTTAAATTAATTTTATAATTCAAACAAACAATTTACTTTATTTTATTTTTTATTTTCTCCACTTTACTTTACGATACTTATTTATACTGGAATTTTGGACTTACTGGACTGGAATTTTGGATTATACTGGAACTGTTCAAAATTATACTAATTTTTTTTTTATATATTAAGCTATTGTCCCATAATCACTAGTACAAAATCGGCTTACGCTATAAATATATATGTAATACTATTTTCAATCGTATTGACTTGCATAAATCGTGCAAACGTATTTATAAAAATATTTTTGAATATAGTTTAAGCTAGTATTAAAGTTAGATGATTGCTGATTACCCCAGAACACCAAGCGAAGTAGTAGAAAAGTAGCCCCTAATAAAAGCAACGATCCCCTTGGCAACTAACCACTCCCAAACATGAGTCCAACGCCAATTCCACAGAAAGGAGGACGTATCCAGTATCATAGCGCAACTTTATCCGGATATAACCTGATGTAACTTAGGTTTCCATTAGAGGCTAGACTAGAAACCTAACCGAGGTTAAAGCTCAGATTCCGTGCGCCACTTCGCCTGTCCTTCTATTCTATTTTGGTATAACATACTTTATACTTGTCATCTATATCTATATCTATACTTCTATACTAATATTATAAAGAGGAAATTTATTTGTGTGTTTGCATGTAACGAATAGACTCCAAAAGTACTGAAACGATTTCAAAAATTCTTTCACCATTTGTATGCTACATTATCACAGATTAACATAGGCTATTTTTTACCACGGGAAAATGCTTCATTCTAATGGGAAAACAGGTAAACTTCTAAATGGCTGAATTGATTGGGTTAAAAATTTATATGGGTTATTTATATATACATAGGGTATTTTGATGTCCTATATAGAACATTATATAATGTTTGTCTATATGCACTTTCTAGAATTATAAAGCTTAATGCATTTGAGAATGTGATGATGTTTAGTAAAGTTGTTCTGAATCCGCCCACAAAGGTATGTTGGCACGACCAGTTTTCGACAGATGGCGCCACTGTCATTTCAATGAATTTTATATATCGCTATAATGATAGTCCATGCTGATGTATCTGTTGGTGGCGTAGCAATATGCTCACGGTACAGCTAGTAAATAATATAGGAAATATTGTGTACAAATTCTATTAGTATAGGTACTTCTTAACATGTTTTTAGGGGCACAATTAATTAAACTAATGAAATTCATTGATGAAGGTCCGATTCGTAAGTTCATTTTGTTCTGTACTGTGCACAGTGAAGCGTTACGCTGGAATTACGATTAACTGATAACGATACGATTAACGATAACTGGTCACACGATTTTGCACCTCATATTTTTTTCATACCGCGTGCTTTAAATAGATGCTTAAGGATATATTTGGCACAATTTACAGGATTATTTAGTTATAATAATAGTAACTTTATTTCAGATGTAATATTTTATATTTGATTGTTATTATTATACTGGTTGCATACCTATTCTAATTTGTTAGTAATTAAAATAATTCGAATTATAACAAATTGTAAATTACATCAAGAGAGAATAATTTCGTGGATATTGACGATTAATCAAGTTGTTGGTCAATAAACAAAAGGAGGGCGTAGCTGCGACGGGCTGGCAACAAGGTGTCAGTTGCACCAAACAAGCCGCAGATTTGCGGTCAGCACCAACGGATTAAGGGCTTATGTTTGACCTTCTATAATTAAGAAGTTGTGTACAAAAGTAAATGTATATATTACTTATTTGTACATAATAGTATTATTGTTTAGCTATGAACGGGTACATCACATTGATTTTTACTGCTACACATTTATCTAGTATTTCCTTTATATTTCATTTACATTAGAAAAAAAGTTGTGCGCTGAAAATAGTGACATGAATATGTACATATTTTTTTCTATGTCGAAAGTTATGAAATTTCTCATATAGAATGTATCGCGAAAACAGGGAAAAAATTCCAATTAAATATCACTGGCAAAATGAACCGCGGCGGCCGCGGCTGGGGGAAATAAAAAAGTCGCCCCGCAAACATAAGCGAGACAAGAATGCAAGCGATTTTTAATGTAGAAGCAGTAGAAAGTACCGTGACCCTTGCGGCATCATAACGATGTATAAGTCCGCGAACCTTCCAACATATTTCAGACGCTCTTCTTAATAATATTAATATTTGTTTAACATTTAATATCTATTTTCGGTATGCATAATAATATATATTTTTATCATCGAAATTATCGAATGGCATGTTCCATTACGAATTAATCTTTCAAAGTTTCATCAAAATATATTTAAAATGTAATTTTGATATAATTGTATTTATGCATTATTTATTCGCGTTATTTGCGGTTTGTACACACTATAATAATTACACTCATAGATCACTGTAATTAAGGGTGAAGATTTAACGAACATTGTAAAAAATAGCTGTGTTGCATTGAAATCGAAACGACCGCAGAGCTACCTCTCGCTCACATGGTACCGCTATCGCGTTTCATGCGGCTTGTGAGTTTCCGATATAAGAACTTTTTTAAGTTATAGGGGGGCAAACGAGTCTATTTACGCCCTGAGGCATCCGCACAGAGGTGCCTCCCTGTTTGTACCGCCTCAATTCGACTGCATGCAAGCACGCAGAGTGGCGCTACTTCTTACTATGCTTTACTATGCTACTTTTTTACTTGCATGCCAGAAAAAAAGAGAGCAGTGTATATTTTTCAGGTTTGGATTTGGCATCTTTTTTTTGCTTTAGGTACTTGATAGGACTTACCACTTTTATATACAGGAGACTTAACAACAGTCGAAACAACTTCTACCCCTGAAAGTACGCTAAAGATGGCGAACACTATTTTTCTTTTGATAAAACTGTTGATGGCAAAAATCTTTTAGGAAAGCCAATAGAGAATATTAAAAAAGAGAATATGAAAAAAGTCTTTTTTGGGAAAGAGCGGAACTGCGTGTTGGAAAGATTTTTATAGCATTAGGGGAGTATTTTTATGATTCTAACCTCCCATAAACATCTGCATTAGTTATGCAGACTCTCTGCTCTACTTCTCTCCTCCCCTCCAATTATTGAATAATTTTAAGCCCACAGACTTATCAAACCACCCTCATATATATTCTGCACCGAGAAAATCAATAGAGTAAAATAGATAGTGTAAGATATATTAGGCGTAGCATTAGCATAATAACATATGACATAGTTCCGACATGTTGAAACAACATATTTCACTTCGATATCGGCGGACAATGGTCGGAAGTACCTGAATATAAATGATCGGAAACGCATGGACCAACCGAATAAAGGCCGGGGTAATAACTTTACTCATGAATTATTATATTAAATCATTTAATTTGTGTATTTAGTGTTGTTGCATGTTATTCTCGAAGGGATAATTAATATCGTCGTTTTATAGTTGTATAATTATCTATTTCGGATAGTCTGTCTGTTCGTTTAAGTCGGACCCTTGGCACTTAGTTGTAATTCAATAGCCACGGCGTCGTTGGAGGTCTTTATAAAATATCCGGGGGAACTGCATTTTTTATTCGGGAATTTCACTGGAAAGTATTAAGCTTTATCGTTTGTTAGCTTACAACCTTTGAAGTACTTTGTTTTTCATGGGGATTTAAAATTAGCTTGACTAAAATATCAGCACTGGTTTAGCTTGTGCGTTGATTGCCAGCTAGTCTTTCTTTTTATAACGTACAAAGTAAATATTGGAAAATGAAAATTCTTTCAGGAATGTTTATTTGCATAATTTTAATTCATAATACGAATTTAGCTAAAATACATAATCATAATGAATTTTGGTTTTATTATGCAGTCTAGCACTCATTGTTTAATTTAGCCTTATAACGTTTTTATTCAATATACTACTAACATTGTCCAGTGGATTTACCTGCCTAACATCTCTGCGGTGGAAAAGTCTAAAAAATATTTGTATGTTCTATACATAGACTTAATATATTTTTATTAAGTCTATGGTTCTATACTAGTCTATAGTTTATATGCTAAATTTAAACCAAATCGGTAAAGTGCTAACTACGTGAAATAACATATTATCAAACTTTATAATATTACCAGGATATTAGGAATAGGAGAAGCTCATTTAAAATAGCACTTTCAGTCAAATAAATTGTTCTCCCAGCTTCAACATGTAAACTACACCGATATCCCCGAATCTCAATATAGATTTTAATGTATGGATTGTAATCGAATTCCAATCTGAACCGCAAAACAGAGACCGACTTCCAAAATAGAAAACGGGCCGCTAGTATTATGGTCGCATAATTTGAGGTCCAATGTAAATTTAGATTGCTTTCCAAAAACTTCTAGACTCTATTATTAAACTCAGACCCATTCACCTATTTTCATATATTATTTGCTCTACCATTGTATACGTGTATGTTGTCCTGAACACTTTTTACCGACTTCGTTTAGTATGACTTTAACAAGCAAATGAAATTAATTTCGATTTCTCAAAATTGATATCTAAAGATCATCTATGACTTATCATTTTATATGTTGACATGTTGACAACCCACCATATCCTTTAGTAGTTTTTATATTCATCTTTTGAGTATAAAAATTATATTACAATCTATGTTTTCAAATTCATTTCATCATTTTGCGAATCATTATGACTCTGGGTTAGTCAAATTGTGCAATAGAATTTCTGAATCAAACCTGTGTATTCATTATCGACTTTTAGAACTTTGTACCCACGGCTTGAAATAATGAATACGGTATAATGATTAGATACAGTTTATTAGAGATAGTCATTTACTACTACTACTACAGGTTTTGTAAGAGGAGTTGCCATGCTCATTATAGCTGAATTATGCCGGCACACGATTCAGAGGTACCTCTCGCTCACACGACATCGCTGCAGTGACGACTATGCTCTTGTGTTCGTGCGGTAGTCCAGGGCAACATGTCTGAAGAACCTTTATGTGGATGTTTATAAGCGTCCGTAATCATCAAAAAGCTTCGACTGCGTATTTGCTCCCCGTTACTATAAAAAAAAACTTCTAAAACTCATATAATTTTAACTCTGTAATTCTTTCCACAGGTGAGATGATCATAACGAACGACAAGTACCAGATGAGCGAGATCAACAGCTCGGCGTACAGCGTCCAAATGCGGTTAGTGGTCCGCAACATACAGCGCAGCGACCTCGGCGGGTACAAATGTATATCCAAGAACTCCATAGGGGACGCCGAGGGCAATATAAGATTATACGGTAAGCAATCACAAGATACGCTCATGCCACAGCAAATTAGCCTTTAGGTAGGCATAAAAACAATTTACTAGCGTGATAATTGCAAAAAAAATGTGTGTGCTTTAGACCACACTACTGAAGTAAAAGTACACACACTAAACATAACTGGCTATGAGAGGGATGAGGAAAGAAAATGTGCGCGCACTTTTCTTTGTTGCTCCTATAGTGATTATAAAAAACGTAACTCTCACTCTACTCTCTGTCTTCGCTAACATATGTCTCCCTCTCAACTTTTGTTCGCCTCACTCGATCAGACTTTTCCTAACGCTCTCGTCACGCATTCATTAGCTTATTCTCCAGGTCAAGCGAACGTAATTTAAACTTAAAAAATCCTGATATATTTAATGGGTAACACTCGTATTTGGATCAGTGGATATTTGCTTGTGATCTGACCGAGTATAAGCTGCCCAGCCGTCTTTTTTGTATGAGGGATGGATCAGTGACAGTATAGCTATCACTTTCTACCGCCACTTGGTGGTATGGTGTGAGCGAGAAATCACCTGCCTGGTCACATGCAGACTGGCATTGGAATAAATTGGTCTCTTAATAATAAGTGGTACAAATGGTAAGGCCATTCCAAATCACAGAATATTGTTCAAGATAAAATAACATCGTAATAGGTACACCCATTAGGATATCGTCCTCACCTAGTATTGTTGAACTTAGATGTGCGATAAAAAATATCAACTATGTAAGCTACATCGAATATTTATTTCATTCATTATTTTTATTCACAGAAATGGATTTGCCGTATCGCAAGACGCGCCTCGAAGAAGATCTCGAATCGGAGCTGGATGAAACAAATGACGTGCGCTCCAGTCTCCAAGGCTCCCTCCGGGAGGGTGAGCATCGGACTGAAGATATAGACTTCCTAGGTGGAGCGGGCCCCTCCCCCGCCTCTGCGGCCCGAGCTACACCCTACGCTCTCTTTTTAATAACACTAGCATTCGCCGCGTACTAAACTTTTCCCTTAAAGTCATAGGCAAGTTTCGCGCTCTTAAGGTAGCGCATTATATCTCGTTTTTATTGTTCTTCCAAGTTCAAAACACGATATTCTCGTTTCGAGAACCTTCCGAAGAAGAAAGAAATGAAAACATATTTTTAACTTACAACAAAATGTCATCTTTCGCGACGTTTCTGGATCTTTATGGACTCGTGTAATGTGTGATAGACAATGCACTGCAGTGATATATCAATGTGTTAATTCTAAGTACACTGGTAATAAATAAAGTGATGATATATAACCTGTGCAGTAATATTGTGTATTTTGTAACCGTTTAGGTGTATTACAGTTAGTTGACCGTTCAATTTTAGATTTCGTTTTGTAAAAATGTTTAATGAGCGTATTCTGCATGGAAATTATTCATCATCGTTCATCAAATTCATCGGAGGATCAAATTCAATTTTTCAAATTAACAACGAAATTAATTTAAAACGATGTTAGAACAATCTTAGGATCAAAGAAATCTTATATGTACATGTTAATTTGTGAAAATCAAGAATGGTTGGGACAAATGTAGTGAGAGAACATTCGCAATATTATTTTCCAACCCAAATTTTTCAGACGATTCTGCATACTTTCAGGCTTCCTTACGCTTGCAGTATAAGATATACCTGGATTGTGTGTAATCTGCCTCAAGATCGTTGGGTTTACTTTGTCTGTCGTGTAAGGTTATGTAGCAAAGATGTAATGTGATAATGTGGCTTG
Organism: Calycopis cecrops; assembly: GCA_001625245.1. Taxonomy (NCBI): domain Eukaryota; kingdom Metazoa; phylum Arthropoda; class Insecta; order Lepidoptera; family Lycaenidae; genus Calycopis; species Calycopis cecrops. The sequence continues at coordinate 210,988 of LUGF01046427.1, read as the reverse complement.
CCTCAAATCTAATCTAAAAACAGGTGAATGAAACAATTCCTTTTAAATTAAATTTTTTATAACATATAAAGGAACAATCACATCTATTGGCCAATACCAACGTCCATAATAAAATGGCATATCAAAGTCAAACAGATGAGCTGTCCTCCCTCACTCTATCCCACATATTGCGCTATTACGCCTCTTCACGAACACACAAAACACGATAATCTTCACTTCACGTCGGTATCACCAGAACGAAAAGCCCCTCATACTATAGTATCTGTAAAAACAATAAAACATAATTTATTTCACGAATTAATTTACTGACCTTATAATGGTCGAACAGTAACTAAAATTACACCTATTAAAATAATTACGGCCTATTAAAGAAGGAATCGATTTGATTGCTAATATACTTTGTGTAAATTACTTCAGGATGAGAAAGCCAATTATATTAGAATGACGATTTGTTTTCCTAAAATGTATTTCTTTTATTGTATTCTTAATGTATCATGTAACTATAACATGTTAGTAATAATGTGTAATGTTTTATATGTATATAATTAAAAGTTAACTTTTTTATCACTTTTTTTTTTACTTTTTATTATAGCTTAGTGCTTTAGAGTCTGGTTAATTGATGAAAGAGATGGGTTGATAGTCTTATTGCATTGTAAATACTTTAATACCGTGTTGTTGAATAATTTTTCTTCTTCAATTTTATTTACTGAACATAAAAAACATACTTATCATTAAGTCCCTTTAAATTACCATTTTTTAAAAATGCTATGATAATAATAGCTTATAAATTATGTGCTGTTGTGACGGTTATAGTTTTGTGAAATTATTATATTTTGTTAAGGTTCGAAAAGATATTACACTTGAATCGAAGTATATATAGACTGTTTGTGAATTTATTGCTTTTTTATGATTTTATGATATTTTTGTTAATTAACTTGTTATCAATTGGTCGGTAAACTTTGGCATCGCAAATTTTACATTAATTTTGCATTGACACATTTAAGTACGAAACAAAAGATATATAAAAGAATTAAGTAAAGTCCTACTTAAATTATACTTTGTGTAGACAACAGATTTTATGCATTTATAAACTTAAAAAGCTTATTCGAAAACGATTTCATTGATAATATTTAGAGTGAACTTATAGAAGAAAGTAAAAAAGGCAGGGGACAGATGAAGCATCTAGATTTCTTTCTACGTAAGTTTATGGTACCCCTTACATTAAGACGTATCTTCCAAATGTGTTTTGTCTCGATAACCATGTATGATATACAACAATTAAATTCTTAATTTTAAAATATGAATGTTTTGTATGTCTTATATTGTAACACGGGAATCATAATAACAAATGAAGCAATTACAAAAATGTATTGGCCAATAGTATTCGTAGATTTTGATCTCGTAATATTAAAAGATCAAATTAAGAAAAACATATAAATTTAGTAAGTATTATAATTGTAAATTTACATATATCGTTAGAATAGCGTATTGTAATATTATAACTGTTAAACGAATATTGTTGAATTTATAAATAAATTAAGTTAATAATATTTTAATTAGTATCTACGTTTATGGTATTGTATAATAATGGCCAATTTCTTTTTTTAGGTGAATATTAAAAATATTTTAACCAACTGTCCGTGTAAGCATTTAGTTTGTATGAATGTATATTGCCTGCGAAAAAATAAACGATATGTTGTATTATCCAGTACAAAGAGTTTTATTTAATGTTTATCTCAAAATATTTCCATTAAATCAGTTGAGTACATTTTTTTAAGGGTAAGTGTTATTCGCGATGGAACTTAACTCTTGGTAAAACTATAAAAAATATTTTATATTGAGACTCATTTTATAAAATAGGATTGCGTTTGGCCAATTGTAGTGCAAAGTGACTACGAGACTGACGATCCTCAATTTGATGATTTCCAGAAACAACCCGGTATCAGAATAGGCTGGTATAAGAATTCCGTACTTTTATAATATAATAATATGTATAATATCTGTGGACTTTACACACTACGCTAGCTTAGCCCTGCATTTAAAGTACCGTAAGGACCTGTGTGTGTTACGGGTACTAGACAACGGAAATATATTAATATGTTTTATAAATTAAAGAAATTTCAAATATTATTTAATTTTTGTTACAGAAATACATATAATACATAGATAAACATCCATGACCTAGGCGAGATTCGAACTCGCAACCCCTGGCCTAACATGCTCAGCTTATGCGAGCTCTGTACCACTGCGCCAGCCAGTCGTCAAGCTTGCAAAGACTGCACGAACCGTTGCCACCAAAGCTGCATTATCTGGGACAATGCCTATATACGGCCTCTCATTTGTGGCCACCTTTTTCTAAATACGATCTATTTCAACAGTCAGCCTAGTGCTCATCTAGTAACACACATGTATCAACAGATCCTAAAGTCTCGATCTAAAAAGTTGAACTAAAAAAAGATTGTTGGGATTTTTTCAATTTCTTATAAGAGTAGGCAGTCAGGAAGTTGGCTGTGTTACACTCGCGTGACTCGGAAAACACGTTAAGCTGGTCCTGCGCGTGATTTGTCTCTATTTTCATAGTTAAATTTACTAGCAGCTTCCTGCAGATGCACCCGCGCAATCCGCTTGACTCAGTAGTTCCAATATATGAACGAAAACCTGGAGGTCTTTTCACCATAACTTTTTAATCACTTTTGTAGATTCCATAGAATGAAAAACGTATATAAATTGTTCGTTGTTTTGTTGAATGACCAATTTTTCATAATATAGGCTAAACTTACACTTTCGAAATAATTCTTAATGTCAAACAATGTTTGAAAAATATATTACCTGTCATGATTAGAAATATCATTACATTATGATGTAAGCCCGAATATTCTGCAAAGGCATAATGATAATAGGTCATTCATTATATTGCCCACAAGGGAATAACGGTCACGTATGTGGAATACCTTTCCATCATCTATAATTTTACACTTTAAAATGGCCAATAGCCCCCTCGGTGTCCTAATTGGTGCCTTTTGATATAAAAGCGGGGCATGAGTGCGATCTTGACAGGCTGTAACCACATGCATTAGCAAAATTACCCCGTGGCTTTATTTTCATTGCGACAACCCTAGCTAAGAGATTCGAGCACAAAAGGTCTCTTGAGGAAATGTATTCACTATTATGTGAAATTTACACCTTTAATATAACCTCTATAACGTTCAAGCTTACAATTAATAACACGTACGTTAATAAGTCTACAGGTTCCATGTTTCTATAGGTTTATAAAAAAAATCACTGATATTTTCTTTACATTTTCTGATTGTTGGCAGTCATCATGTTTTATAATACATATTTATCTCATAGTTTTACCCGGCGTGCAAGTCAAAAGAATTTTAGCTATAGGGAACTTGTATTGATTTAATTTTAGGACCAAAACCTTTTCAAGATTGTTCTTAACAAAGTTGTTAAATTGATAAACACATTAGTGTTCTATTCAAATTATTAAATTTTCGCATAAATCAGTTTTTACTGATATCCTTAAATGTAATAAAAACAGACCTACAGAAATCAAACCAAATCAAAATTTTATTTAATACGCTTAATGAAATTGTAGGTCTACAAATTATGATACATAAATAATGATAAATTATATTACTTAAATTTTATAATTTATAGATTAGAGGCATGATATAACACCAACAAAGTAATACAATAATAGCCCATTGTGATTAGGTATTCTGATTTTTTTATTTGTACTCATTCATAGTAACGTTTTTATGTAACGTATTCACTCAATAAAATATTATCATAAGTAGGTACATCACTTACTACCATTATGAAGTGATATAATACGAGTATATCACGTTTCGTGTAGTTTGTATCACGATGGTCTCTTGGGAGGATATTTTTTTGTGGTATAGTTGGGCATACAAGCAGTTGGAGCCATTTTCATAACTACCGACGCCCACTTTACGCTGGTCTCGTGTAAGCGAGAGGTGCCTCCTCATTCGTGCTGGCCCAATTCGGATGCATGCAAGCATACAGTGTGGCACTACGTCTTACTAAAACTAGGGAATATTATTTGTTAGTAAGTGGAAATACAAGGATGAAACTAACGAGAGGCATTAAATTCCACATATACTTTAAGTGACTACAGTTACTCCGAAACTATTAAAAATAAGTTTACGACAAGTATACGAAAATACTTTTTTAAACAAGTTAAATAGCAAAAAACATAAACATGCTTTGTACCGTCTCGTACAGCAAACGGCAACCTCGTACGGGGTGAATGACCCCGGCCGGTCATAGTCGGCGATCTGCTGCGATACAGCATGTACGAAGTGAGAAAAAACTTTTAAAAATTCCTGTGGCTTATTTATTGTTCCGATTGGTCTGATTTTTATGAAAATAATACACTAAATATGTGGTTTCATTTAATGCCTCTCGCTTGTATCAACCTTGTATGCCTTTGATAGTCGTCAATAAAACTAAAATATCTATACAACGTGGGTATTAAAGAGTAACAACTTTCAACGCTTGTCATTTATACAATTATACCTAGAGACCCTCGCAGTATCAACACGCCTAGGTATACGCAAACTCGATAAGCTATATACACGGCGAGCATCCCCAGAGTGTTACATATTGGATGCCACAGTTTGCAATCCAAGTGCTTACTATTCAGATACACAAAATGACATGACTGTGGGACATTGTAGCTGACATTTTCACAACATTTTAATACACAGGTAACTTTATAGTATGGAGACAATGATCAGTCATATCAGATTTTCACGAAATTCCGCATGGATGTAGGG
>LUGF01046427.1:184522-204901 GCA_001625245.1 Calycopis cecrops | reverse complement strand
TAGTCGTCAATAAAGCTAAAATATCTATACAACGTGGGTATTAAAGAGAAACAACTTTCAACGCTTGTCAATTATACAATTATACCTAGAGATCCTCGCAGTATCAACACGCCTAGGTATACGCAAACTCGATAAGCTATATACCCGGCGAACATCCCCAGAGTGTTACATATTGGATGCCACAGTTTGCATTCCAAGTGCTTACTATTCAGATACACAAAATGACATGACTATGGGACATTGTAGCTGACATTTTCACAACATTTTAATACACAGGCATCTTTATAGTATGGAGACAATGATCAGTCATATCAGATTTTCACGAAATTCCGCATGGATGTAGGGTAGCACATATAGTGCTACCCTTCTTCACCCCTTAGCCCTCTAGGATGGGGCTCGCTCCAATAGGCCACCGGATACTTACAATCATGGACGAGACACGAGACAGCATAGCCATCACTTTTCGATTATCTTTTTGCCTTTACGTATTTGTCTAGATGGAATGCCATAAATAAAACCGGCTTGGCCCACCACTCTTTCCCACCGCTGCTACTCCTGTGTCGCCAAGACTAAAAGCGGCAACCGCAACGACCCTTTGATATGATCTCAGAGAGCCCAATGGCAAAGCTAAAACTCTCTTAGGACCCGCAACGAATTTAATCAGAAGAAATAAAAGGAGGAGCATGGAATGCCATAGTCATACACAGATAGGTTAAATCATCTAATATATCTACTTCAATATCTAAATATAAAACTCATAGATCTCTGTAGCTCTATTACGAGTAAATTGGTATCGGCGAGTGTATTTACGAGTTGTGCCGGGAGTACCGTGCGGGGCCGCCGGCGCCAATCTCCATAACAATGGTGTCCCGTAGTTTCACGCTATACAGATGGATCATAATAGAGGGCCCATTCATAATTCATATCTTAATGAAGTGGACCAATGAACTTGCAAGATGTACTTGTAGATTCACCGCATAATTTTATTCACTTTTGCATAATTAGTTTTGCTAGAAGGTAAAACTTTTAAATGGCTTTTAGTTAATGCTATAAATAATTTTGAATATATTAAACTCAACGCACTGTTCTCGACGCTTGATTTATACTGTTGGTTCTGAATCTCCGTAAATCAGGGGACCTATATATATAAATAGTTCACCCATGTGCGGGCCCTTCTTCTTCTTCTTACTTTTACTGAATCTTAATTTGTCTATCAGTAAGTACTTAATCCAGCCTTAAGTTCTGTTACAAAAAAAAAATAATTGTAAATAACATTCATTACTTTTACAGTGTGTTAGTTTATTACTCAAATAAAAAACAATTAAAAATATAATAATCTTATTCGAAGTGATTTCCATTGACTGCAAATTGCAATACAGTCCTTTAAACGTTGAGGCCAGTTATCAATAGAAGCACGCACTCTTTCCATGGGGAGATTCTTAATTCACAATCGTAAGGATCATTTTAGGGACTCCAAATTATCATGACGTTTAGAGCAAGCTGTACTTTCTAAAACTGATCATAAATTATAAATCCAGCGGATTAAGATCGGGACAAGACGACAGCCAGTTTTCAGCTCTGATGAAGTCCGAGTCGTTCGCTTCCAACCAAGACTGGGTGGGCCGAGCTTTTTGACCCGATGCCGAATCTTGGTTACTTGGTTATTGAATATTATGGTGTTATTAAGGGACTTATCTATCTTCTCAGGAATGGTATCTTGATACACTTGTGCCGATGTTTTGACACCTTTTTCACAAAAATATGGCTCAGTCACTTTTTCAGCTTTCATAACTAACACCCCACCAAACCATCACCGAAGTCGGATAATGTCCACTTTGCTCTCTGTCGACAAATTGCACAGCTTTCTTTGAGCATTAATACGATCATTTTGTTTGTTAGAATGTTGCTCAATTGTAAATAATATCTCATTCGTAAACAATTTTTTTCTGTGACCTCCCGTTGCGTGACAAATACTGAAGTTATCACAACTTCAGTATTTGTTTCGATTTTACCACCCCATTGATCTTTAATTTATCAGACAGGTGACTTAAGACTTGCATTCTATAAGAGGTAGGATGGAAGTCCTAAGTCACCTCTTAAAATACGCGACATGGTTCTAGGTGCTATCTTTATTTCCCAAGATAAAATCTTTTGCTTTCGGACAGGATTTCTTCGAATTCTTTTCCTTACTGCTTTGACCACCTTTTTCGTACGAACACTACGTGGACGATCAGATCTGTCTCTGTCACAAACAAAGGAAGTCTCCTGTTGTCATTGTACCTATTATTAGCCCGGTACACAAACAATTAACTAATATTAAGTGTATGGAGAGTTTTAAAAATTGCATTTGGCTCCGTATTTACTTTGTGTAATACAATCACTCTTATCACTCCACTCCATTTTAATTTCGCAAAATATTGCACAATATATTGGCGTCAAAATAAGAAAACACAATGAACAATCGTATAAAAATGACAGATTAAAAATCAAATGTAACATTTTTTTATTTTTATTTGTAACAGTATTTATGGCCAAACTAAGTATATTACTATAAAATATTTAATGAAAGTAAAAGTTAAGAAAGACTGTTCTACAGTTTTCTGTTTGGAAGTCTAACATGAAAACTTTTTGTTTTTTTACAAAAGAGATCAAATAAGAAATCGATGTATTTTCTTGCCTTTCTTCTTTACACGATCTTCTTTACACGATCGCGACTGTATAGTATTTCACTACTTCATGTCGGTATCATACAAACACACATCTTCGTGCTTTACAGGGTCGTAATAGAGGAAGTGTTCCCGTATTACATTATTATATACTAGCAGAATCCTGCGTTTTTACTCGCTACATAATATATACATAGTTGAAACATATTTACCGATTGTTCTAATACTTATCGAATACACAAAAATATCGTAATAGTAGGTACTCAGTCTAGCCTTTTTAAAACATACCGGGACTGGACATTTTTATATAGTTACTTAAAATAAGGTTATAATGTACCTGAGATAAATGTATACTTCAATATTCCCTAAGTGTGAATCGCCGCAAAAATAAGATTAAAGTTATCACAAATAAAAAAGACTAGTGATAACATAAAAAAATTAAATAAAGTTCGCCCGAATCGTGCAAAATCTGCTAATAACACATAGTGATAGTGTTGGCCCATAGGTCATTGACCTTGTTGTAGACTCGGACAACTTGAACTTGAACTTAGGCCAAACCGATTGAACCGAGGGCCTGCTGTTCATAACTCTCAAGGACGGGATGCACTTTTGCAAACGGGACAAAGAGCGAGGATTCACCTCGACTCATTACACTGTACCAAGCTCGATCAAGATTTTATGTGGCACTGTACAGGCCTTAGATGAAAGTATTCTGTCTCTTAGGCGACTGGACTTAGTTATGCTAATGGTTAACAATTCTGGAGTACCTCACAAAAAGGGGGCACTGGTAGCAAATTACCACAATGTTTTGTTGGATTCAGATGGCATTTGGCACCACGTATCCCCTGGTACACCGGCACCACCGGTTTCCAACAATGGCCTATTTTTAAGCGTGTAAATTCATTCGCGTCACCAAAAAGATAATAGTGTTAAAACGTTTAAAACATATGCACATAAATACTCAGAATCCGAGCGTTCGCTTAACGTTCCGCGTGGATAAAAGGGCGGGTTTCAATCACTGATCAATTTGGTCGAGTCCACTTTAAAAGCATAATTACCAGTCGCAGCGTACATTACATACGCACATGTTTACCCGCGGTTTTGATTTGATGGCTAATTGATTGACTATTCATAATTCAATTATCATCAACGGCTCGTTAATTAATAGATATTGTTGAATATCGGCTAATCATGGCGCTAATTAATAATCGTGTGTGTTTTGGTTTTTCTAGTCAAACTAAAATAGTTTTTTTAATGAATTAATCTAGTTATAGTTATAGTTTTTATACAATTTTGAATTTATGTATATTTAAAACAAACTTATTTACTAAATTCACAAGGACAAGGCAAGTACAAAGGTACAGCTTATTCCATTGAGCAATTTCTTCGAGCAGACCCGATAAATTTAAACATTCATAAAGTTAAGGCCGTAATTGTGCTACTAGCCAGCCCACGCCCACTTTTCTTTATAGAACATGCAGACTAGAAGGCAAGGAATATCCGCAAAATTGTTCGCGTTTTCTTAACCTTTCCCTCTTCTCTCCTATAGTACTCCGGAAGCTTACAAGCTACAGGCAACGCGATGGCAATATTTTACAGCCGTATCATCAGAACGAGAGGGGACAAGTCGTGCAGACAAAATTCGTCTGGCATTCATTAGGGAACTAACTACCTCTTAGTAAAACTAGAGCGTGAATTGGAGAAAAAATAGTTCATTTAATTATCCCTGGAATATATTTTTCGCTGATTAAACCGCTATTAATTGTACTTATATAGGCTATGTCACTCCTGAACAACCTGTTAGTAAAAAAAAACCATGATTGTGTCTTTTATTGGACGACAAATCGGCTGCTACACGCATCGAACATTGGTTGGCTATAAAAATCACCTCCCTTCTGGTTGACGGTCGAACATCATATAAAATTAATATGATTGCAATAAATTTCCTAAATAGATACTTATATCAAATGTGTGTAAACTTAATAAAACTAGAATATTATTTAAAAAAATTCTACACAATATACATTTCATTGAATCTTTTGGCGGGAATACGAGTTGAAAGCGAACGAGGTCTTTTGTTAAACGGTCTCGCCGGCACCGGAGTCCCACAACGCGACACACGCCGCTCTCGTACAATCACTTGAAAAAAATCCATGCACTTAGAGCGGAAAATAAGCGCGGCTTTCAACCGCATTCACTTTTAGCGATGTAGTTTTTCTCCTTTTACACCCTCCACACCCATTCTCCCATCTAATATTCCCCGTCTCACTCTCACAACGCATCTCCTCGACGCTATTTTGTTCGCTTTAGCATTCGTGACACAAAGCAATATGTGAGTTAACTTCGCTGTAACGGTTCTTGTTTGAGTTGCGATTTAATGGCTCCTTAAACTGAGATGGTTTACGGGTTAGCCTGGCTGGAAAGGTTCAAAGTATTCACGGTTATTTACTTTTTCGATCAATCCAATACAAACTTTAAATCCTTTAAAGAACTCGCGCCATTAGGTATCGAAATGAATAAAAAGTTTCGCACTCCTCTTAGAATTTACCAACGAATATACCGAAACCCGCATATATCAACTTAAACGTACATTTTTAAATATTTGGCTTTAAATGATAAATAATATCACCCCGAGTATTTTTTTTGCTTCCATTTTTTTTAAGAAAATGAAGTGGAACGATGACCAAAAAAAAGTTGGTCGAATACCATAGCAGCTTATACCTACTTCATGCTTTTATTAAGCGAATGTTTTATTATTCATGAAGGTACCAACTATGACTGCGGAAGAAATAATAGAAAATATAATTGTGTACATGTAGTGCTTCCTGTACGGTCATATTACATGGGACAACATAATATAATGGATGTGGTATTTTCAGCTGAGTACCATGACCATTAACTGAGTGGTATCCATTTTAGAGATTAGTTACATTACAGTTGTGCATTCATCCCGTAGCTTTAGGCAGATATATAAGTTAATAATAAGTAACCATTTAAGTGATGTTTTTTGCCTGTTTCTTATTTTTTTTTTTGTTCATATTTTTATTTTTAGTCATGTTATTTTATACTTGTATTTCTTTTTTTAATGGTGAAATGTACAGTGTATTTACTAAGGACCTAAATAAACTATAATAAATTATATTCTATTCTATTTTATGTATATAAAATCAGTAAAGCGCATGCAATTTCTAATTGCTTCGACATCTTAAAACAGTCGATAAATTTCCTTAGGTTACCTCAGTGTATTACTATTAAGACCATATCACAATCATATCATGTTATGTGATATCTATATTATAATCAATTGTGATCATTATGTTGAATTGTTTACGGTGGCAAAACTATCGAATCAAAACTTTTTTCATATCACGGATCACCGGTCCAACTGTTGACTCTGCCTTAAACAAATATTATTGAAATGTGAATCGTAAAAGGGAATCCCGCTGGGGGAAAACCCGCTGGAGGTTTTACGAATTCTCTTAAGCGTTGCCAAAAATAACCAAGCTTAACTGTTTTTTTGGGTTTGCGGGAACAAGCATTTTCGCGACGACGGTCCTGGCTTGGTCCTGTGACATACTACAGTTACAATAAATATTAGGGTCAAACAATCTAATAATTTAGTAAGACACTTGGATGTGCATAATATGCGTTAGTTATAACGTATATCAGTGTTGCCATGCTGTGAGACTCGTGACATATAACAAGACTTTGTGACATTGTAAGAATTATTTAGAGAAGTATTTATATTGAAATTATCCTTTTACACATATTTTACAATTCGTCGCAATACAAATGATATCAGGTTGAACCGAAAGTTTTTTAATTCACTATCATCTATAAATATAATAAAACTGTAAAAGACGTCATTCTTTCTGTCTTGTACGGCTTTCACACAAAAACTACTGGACAGGTTTTGATAAAAGTTTTTTTGTTATATAGGTATTTCGTGGTCTGTAACGTTTAGGCTATAATTTATCAATATATAAAGTTCTGCAGTCGTTACAAATGCACTATTGTACGGCAAAATACTGGGTTGACACTTCGGCAACATAACAACACACGTTACTATGCTAACATATTTTCCATTAATGACAGGATAGCGTCTGTCGAGTCCACTAGTATATAATAATATGGGTTTATAAGATAAATAATATTAAATTTGAATATACGTACCATAACAAGTGCAAAACTTAAAATAATTATGAAATTCATAATTATTTTAAGTTTTGCATGTGTTGTTGTGCATGTTAACGTGTGGTCGTTTCAGGGGTTTCATTCTTATTTACTTTCATTTATACTACTATATTTTTACACATTTATACTATCTTAAAATATAACGAAGTAATGTGTCAATATGTAAATTAATCGTAAAAGTTATTTTGTGAATTAAATTTAGAATTTTAGCAGTAACTAAAATGAAAAACAAAATTCCATCTCAACTCTAAAATTGTTGGTATTCCCTACTGTTTAGAAGTTTGGATCATCTAAAAACAATTTGATTGGTAAAGTGTCGTTATTAAGAAATAATCTATATACAGCAATGAAACAAGCATCAGCTTCAGCCGCAACTTGTCCAATTTACATGACGGAGGTGGCGATATCGCAAAAGAAAGTTTTCGCCAACTTTTATCAGATATCCGCCTACTGCGGTTGATGAGTTGTACTGAACTTTATTCATCTACGTATACAAGGATCGAGAAATATGGAAGCGGACTCATTTTATCTTTGAATATAAATTATTGTAGCTAAAACTTCTTTATATTATACTGGCTGTGCCCCGCGGTTTCACCGGCGTTTAATTTCTAAGAAATCCATATAAATTTCAATACCCTATTACACCCCCTTAAGGATTGAATTTCTAAAAATCCTTTCTTAGCAGACGCCTGCGTAATAACATTTACTTGCATGCCAAATTTCAGCCCGATCCGTCCAGTGGTTTGGGCTGTGCGTTGATAGATCTCTATGTCACCTTACATAATATATAAATATGTATATATAATATATATTATAATAGTAGTTATACTATATTATTAATAAAATAAATATTATTATCACACGTCTGTAATAACCATTGTTAATTTAATCACTATATTCATATATTTTTTATTTATATCACTTTTATGAAAAAAAAATATGCCTATACTCCTTGTGTATGTCAAAAGAAGAACATCTACGCTTATCAAAAATAATTGATTATTTTACTATTACAATATGCAAACAAATAAATAATTTTGAGTCTCATTGCTAGATAACTGCCTCTGCCTCTGCCAATGTTAGAAGCATGAGGAGAAAAGTTCCTCTCCATATTACATAAGCCAGCATGCCGTCTCGAGTGGGCTCCGAGGGACTAGGATTAGGCAATCCTACAGTCGACTACGTATTACACGAAGAGATTTAAACTGAATTATGCGTTCAATCGGAAAATTGGAATGCCACATAGATAATTACCTGACACTCACAGAAAAGTAAGTCGCTTAGGATCGTGATTCAAATAACCGTTATCGAAGGACCAAGTGAGGCGGTTAGCTTGCGCTGCCTTATCATGAGATAAATAGCGAAGCCTATGTGGGAAGCTTTGTTTATATAATCTGCCGACCGTATTGTAAAATCAGTCGTTGCCAAAATACAACTTTTTTCAAAATCGTGTAGTCTGTTGTCATACGCACTTTTATCACGAACTCCTATGTGCGTTTCATTTTTATTTTGAAGTTATAAGTAAGTTCGACAACCTCTCATGTAGCAGTCACGTAATTATGGATACACAAAACCACATATCTCGCTTACACGAGACCGGCGTGAAGTGACAGCTGTGCTGTCGCGTTTCGTGCGGTGTGTAAGTAGCCGGTGGCCCATGGAGGTGGGAGGAGAAAGGGGGGCAGCGCATCTGTATAGTCTCTATGCAGATGTCTATGGGCATCGGTAGTCATGAAAATGGCTACAACTGCTCGTTTGCCCCCCTATACCATAAAAAAAAAAAAAAAACATATTATGTGCAAAGAAAATATTGCAACTATTGACAAACTGGTTTTTTCAGGTTGATTTTTTATTTAGTTCCTGTAAAATTGGTTGTTTGGCGCGTAAGAGGTTTTATTTTGGCAACGACCTAATGTATCTATATGTGGTAAAGAAGCTACTATTTATAATATAGTAAACACTTTATTGTAAATATATTGAAATCACATAAACAATTTTTATTTTATTGCTAATTTGTAGGTTTGTCGTTGCTCTTTAAACACTTTAATACTACTAAGACTCATAGTCTCTTAGTACTAATATAATATATAATAACTCATAGTACTATTAAGAGAAATTTCTTGTTGAGCAGGTGTGATTAATTGTTTGTGACATACATAGCTAATGTACTTTAGACAAAATATCATTTAACGTTGCATCATTTAGATATCTCGCTAAAACTCAATTGTTCAATGAAAATACACTATATAAAAACAAACTCACACACTTAAAATTGATAAAAATAGCAGAATTTATGTCGTAACATAAAATTTGCACGGTTCTGTAAAAAATCGATAAAAATTGTAATTACGCGGCAACACTGCTCATTCATTATAAAAGTTTAATTCGTTTCCGATAAAGCATGACATTCTCTTTATTCCTTTTCGTGTATTTATCAAACTATGTTACAGGTACGGATGAAAATCAATTTACTTTTACAATTTCACTACTTTTCAATTGTACGAAATATTTTACGGACAAGAGTTAAATGGACAGATTTCATTTTTACACAACATTTTTGAATGGCATAAAAAATTTATGGAATGGAAAATTTATTCATAAAATCATATAAACTAACAAATTACAACTTGGAAATATTTGTGATTTTTCAGAAATCAGTTTTGGAGGAAATCATAGGATGATTTCCCACCAAGTATTTCTCATCAAGTATTATTATACAATAATAATTTGCAATAGTTATATTCATCTATAATAAAACCACGTCAATTAGTCGCTCCGTTACGCCGTGAAAGACGGACAAACATACAACCATACACACTTTCACATTTATAATATTAAGTATAAGTATAAATATGGATGAACACTCTTAAAAAAGTTTGAAATGAAATTTAAAAAACCCGTGACGGTAAAAATGTAATTGAAAAAAGGATAAAATAAAAATCCTCGACTTAAATAATAATTTATCTGACAAGGTATATAGATATTTTACTCCCATGAATTAATTACTCGTTATAAGAAACGCAAGAAAATCCATCTGGGGCTGTCATCGATATTTTAAATTCCAACATAAATAACTATAAGTATTATTTTTTTTATGAAATTAAAAATGGCAATAAAATATCTCTAAATTATTTAATAGAAGCCCCAGATGGATTTTCTTGCGTTTCTCATAACGAGTAATTAATTCATGGGAGTAAAATATCTATATACCTCGTCAGATAAATTTTTATTTAAGTCGAGGGATTTTTCATTTTTTTTTTTTATTTAGTTCATGGCTATACCTTACCTTCAGCGGCTATAATTGGAGGGTCCTGGATACACAGGCAACAGGATCCCTCCATCGACAGGCTAGCTTCGGCGAAGAGGGCATACTTCTCCTTGGGCGTTGTCCGGCTGCCTCTGAACTGTTCCTACTAAGTCGTCGGAACCGCCCAGTGTATTCAGGTTTCCAACCTGACACCTGAAACCAGTACTCCCAAGGAGCACCTATGTGTCGCCAGCCGTCCCAATCCACGTCGCCGTCTGCTGATACAGAGGGACGGCTGAACAACCCCTCAATTAAGCTGCTCTTAGTTTGGTCTCCCAAAGCCTGTATATCTGTATATATAAGTATTAAATAAATAAATAATAAAAGTATTTGGTTTGTTAGGTTGTTTTTCAGATGCTGTTGGTTTGCAGGTTTCAAGGAGTAGTGAGGAAGATGCTGTCTTTAAAGACGACATTATGTCCGGCCTTTATGACGAGAAAAATCTAAGGCAACGCGTACAATGTTACTATTTTTTTTTTTAATTTTCTACTAAATATTTTTTAATATATTTTTATGCATCTGCAAATTTTGGTCACCGGCCAAATTTTAAAATAAGGTAGTAAACATCAATTCAATGGTGTGTATTAAATTTTATCTCCTAATTGTAATATTTTGTTAAATAAAAATCTATTTGAAATGGTCCTTAAAAATACATCGATCGCACACGTAGTGTATCGACCTCAAGCCTCAAACAGCAGATGGACGCTAGTTCCGTACGGCAACACTTCAAGGACTTATTTATTATACAGAGTCCATTGCTACTGGCGCCGAACGGTTAAATACTGTGCACCGAGTTAGTTGTCTACACGATAATATTTTTAGTGTAGGACAAAAAATAACTTTAAAAAATTATTTATTCTTTTTTTATTTCATAAATCGAATGTATTATCGATTCTGAACCAAATCTGAAAAATTGGCCGGTGACCAAAATTTAACCTGTATATTATGTAAAAGACAGAACTGACTGACTTATATAATATCACCGCACAGTTGAAACCACCATACCTACCTAGAAACTTGATCTTTGGTACAGGGATATATTTCATGATTTAAGTGAGCATTAAGAAAGGATTTTAAGAAAACTACCCCTAAGTGGGGGTGAAGTTTATTACTCACATGACAGAGCCGAACCGCGGGGGACAGCTAGTGTAGCATATACCTTGACCAATGAAGTCATCACCCGGAGTCATCCGGAATATTTATTATTTGTGTGGCCATATCGATTTTTTACTCTTTATTACAACTAAAATTCCATAAGGTCAATAATAATAATAATTGTGTTCTTGAATTTATTTGGTTAGTATTAAGTTGTATTCTGGGTAATTTACACTTTTATTAGTGGGAGTGATTTGTAACATATCTAGTAAACCTGCTGTTGTTGCCTGCTTCGTGGTCTTGTGGTAAGCGTGTTCAACCACAGACGTGAGATCCTGGGTTCTTTCAATTTCTAATAATAGTCCGGAGCCAGGAAGTGGGCGGTGTTACACCGCCGTGCCTCGGAGAGCACGTTAAACTGTCGGTCCTGCGCCTGATTTGACTTAGGTCGTGTCGGATTGCCGTGCCATCGGAATATGAGAATGAGGACATAGAAAGTGCACTTGTGCCTACGCTCACACTTGTGCGCTATAATTTGTCCCACGACCGTCCTAGCCGAAATCGGCTAAGACGACATTATGTGTTATTATATTTTATCTAGTAAAACTAATATGAGTGTATTCCATTCTTTGTAAGTAGGGTCGATGCTCGCCCTTCCTCAAGCGTCTGTTCAAAACATGTTTAGATTTTTGTGGACACAACTCGCACTAATCACTTTCAATTTCTATTAAACAACTCTGCGCTTGCATTATTCAAAGTGTAAATCAATAAATTTAAGCTATAAGATACTTTTTCCTTGAAAATACGACAAAGAACATATAATCCATGAAAACATGGCAGTTACAGGAGTACTTACGATTTACCGCAATGCTTATAACTTATAATATATTATATTTTTTTTTCCGGGCTTTAGCCCACCACTCCACCACTGCTACTCCTATGTTGCCAGGATCGACAGCGACAACCACACTTGACCCTTTGACATGATCGCAAGGAGCCCGAGGGAAAAGCTAAATCTGTCTCGAGACCCGCTACGAATTTAATCAGAAGAAAGTAGGAGTATGAAGTTATTCTAATTTCCCTCCCTAATCAAAGCGGGAGACAGTACAAGATTGCAGTGACAAGATAAGCCAAGAAGTAGAAAGAGCAGCCTGGTGAAGCCGGGTTACTATGCACCACGGAAATATAAATAAATGAATTGATATGGAATACGCCTTATGTTACTTTGTTGTTATCAGGGGTATTACTACGATTGAGTTATATTTATTTGCTACCTTGTTTTATTATTTATCATTATCGGATCGTTTTAATTATTCTTTTTTTATCAACAAGTTTGATGCAGTATAGAAAACGTTGCTCAGCAAATATTATCCGACTTTACTGCTTCGCAGGCAGACAAATGGAAGAAGTAGAAGGTAATACAAAAAGAACTTGTTCGTCTCTGAAAGGCAGGAAATGCCTGCAAGACATCAGATGTTGTATATACGTTTGTTGGTGATCACTTACCATAATGTGACCGACCTATATATACTTACGTCCCATATGCTATAAAAATATAATAAACGATGAAAAGATCTGTGTGGAGGTTGGTATGCCGATACGATATGACATGTGTTATAATATTATTTTTTTTTATCAGTAGAGAAGTTTCGTAAAGACTTTCTATGGGCGCAAGCACATGCATGCTACTACAAGCTGCACAACCTCGCAACAACCTGGCTTGTAGCTAAGCAGTCATGCGAAGCTCAGCGCGCCAACCTTCTCGTTATCAACTCGTTGGCTGAAATGGAAAATCTGAAAATACTAATGAGCAACATGAAATCATATTACACCGACATTTTTGTGGGCATTCACGATCGACTTGGAGAGGGCATTTTTGTTACAGTTGCTGGTAAGCGTAACATATTTAGTAAGAGGTAGTGACGCGCTGCATACATGTAGCCGAATTGGGCGAGCGAGACCGGGGAGGTACCACTAGCTTACACGAAACCGGCGTAAAGCGACGGCTGTGCTCTTGCATTTCATGCGGTGTGTAACTACCCGGTGACCCATGGAAGAAGAAGGAGGGAGGAAGACAATCCATCTGTATAATGTCTATGCGAACGTCTATGTGCGTGGGCAGTCATGAAAATGGCTCTGATTTCTCGTTTGCCTCTTAATATTTTATATTTTTTTATTAAAATCCTATTTTAACTTACAAAATAACAATACTTGTAAGTAGGAATTTGTAGTGCCATATTTTATAATAGCTACAGAATTGATTAATTTCGTTTTATTGATGAATGTCTATAATATATTATATATGTATAGTCTGTTTACGGACTATAGTTATATCCCGTAACAAACTTAAAATTGGGTCCGTTTTATGGATGCAATTTAACAAATAAAGTCAATAACCTAATTTTGATAATATTTACGTCCAATGCAAAAAAAAAAATAGATTAGAACTTTTTTAATCGAGATCTGGATGTTCAAAATTAGTACGTCGTAAGGCGTTAGGTGAGATATATAAATTGTAATTATATTTGAGTAGTAAATGAAAAAAATATGTGAATATTTATATACATTACATATTACATGTGAAATGTTCGATGTATAGTTTTTAGGATAGACCAGACTTTAATCTTTGTTTAGGCTATGCATGTCTGGTCTTAATATCTACTAATCTACATCTGCTTTTGCCGGCGATTGTGGATCTCACCACAGGAACATTTTTTCGGGATAAAAACTATCCAAGTTGACCATCCAATAGAGGGTCTATGTGTGTGCCAAATTTCATGAAAATCGGTTCAGCAGTTTTTGCATGAAGGAGTAACAAACAAACTAACATACAAACTTTCGCATTTATAATAATAATAATAATCTTTATTTGCAAGAATATGGTGTACATGGTTCTTCATATCATACAGTTTCGCATATTCTACTATATTAGTGTGCAAACACAGTTTGTTAGTATTAACATTTTTTTTTGTTAATATTAGTAGGAAGTAGAATTAGTAGGATTAGTACGATATTCCTGAGCTCAGTGAGAGCTAGACCTTGTAACATAGGGACAAAAACAACTAACAACAACATTGTGCGAAAGAAAGAAAGTAAAAAATCATCACACGGAACCATTATCGGTATCAGAAGAGAAATAAATGTCATCCCACAAGAAAAAATTATCGGGTTAAGGAGTATCCCAAGATACACTTTTTGTGCTCCAAATATCTATTTTTAAATTTGTTTTACAAGTACTATGTCGCATCCGAATATAACAGACAAAATCATCCCATGACATCTCACAGGTAATTTTTTTCAATATAAAATTATTCTATTTATGCAATATAAATATTCACAATTTTTTTCATTCACCATTAAAAATTATTACAATTTACGCATCTCGTCTAAGGGTGCTTACATAGAGAAGCAGGTTACCGGCGCCGAATATATATAAGTATACTCAATAAAACGAAAATCATCATCCTAACTACTACTGTACTACTTTAAAACAAACAACTACTTACTATTTACGAATGCCAAATATGTAAGACTTGATTATTTGATTATAATAAGCAGGTGTTGGTTTTAGGTAAACCGATTGAGCAGACTTTTTTGGAACTTCTTTGGGCAGAAGGTAGCCCAGACAACAAAAATTACTCAGAACATTGCGTGGTCATGACAAGAGAAGGTCTACTTGACGACCGACCATGTCATGAAGTATATCCATATATCTGTAAGATATATTTAAATGAGACCTATTATAATAAGGAATGCGATTTATTCGATCCAGGTAAATAACTGAAAATTCCTTGATGTATTGTCATATACCATAAGCCATAAGTTCTGTTACAAAGAAAAAAAAATTGCAAATAATATTTATTTAGTTAGTTTAACACAAATAAAAAACAATTAAAAATGTAAAAAGCTTATTCGAAGTGGTCTCCATTGGCTGCAATACAGTCCTTTAAACGTTGAGGCCAGTTATCAATAGAAGCACGCACTCTTTCCATGGGGAAATTCTTCACTGCCAATCTTATGAATTGTTTTAGGGACTCCAAATTATCATGGCATGATTAGAACAAGCTGTACTTTCTAAAACTGTGCATAAATCGTAATCCAGCGGATTAAGACCGGGACAAGACGACGGCCAGCCTTCAGCTCTGATGAAGTCCGAGAGGTTCGCTTCCAACCAATACTGTGTAACAGTGCGTGGACCGAGCTTTATGACCCGGCGCCGAGTCTTGCTGGAAGGACCACACTTGGTTATTAAACATGGAGTTACTTAGGGGCTTCACTACCTTCTCAAGAATGGTATCTTGATACATTTGTGCCGATGTTTTGACACCTTTTTCACAAATTATGGCTCAGTCACTCCTTCATAGCTAACACATTATCAAACCATCACTGAAGTCGGATAATACCCACGTTGCATTCTGTTGACTAATTGGGAAGCTTCCTTAAAGGTTTGAGCATAAAAACGGTCATTTTGTTTCTTAATATGTTGCTCACTTCTAAAAATTTTCTCATCCGTAAACAAAATTTTTCTGTGACGTCCCTTTGCGTACCGCTTTAGCAGTTGTTTCGATTTATCACCCTATTCATCTTTAATTTATCAGTTATGAAATGACCAGTGTATCTCTTATAGGCTGCAAGCCTCTTAAAATACGTGACATGGTTCTAGGTGCTATCCTTATTTCCGGAGATAAAATCTTTTGCTTTCGGACAGGATTTCTTCGTATTCTTTCGTTGTTCATCCGAACACTACCTGGACGGCCAGATAATTCTCTGTCACAAACGGAGGCAGTCTCATTGTACCTATTATTAGGCCGGTAGGTACACAAACATTTACTAATACCAAGTGTATGGAGAGTTTCAAAAATTGCATTAGGCTCCATACCTAATTTGTGCAATGCAATCACAGCGATTCTGTTGTCTTTATCACCCCACTCCATTTCGATATTCCAAAATATTGTACAATGTATTGGCGCCAAAATATGAAAACCACAATGAGCTATCGTATAAAACTGACAGATTCCAAATTCAAATATGATATTTTTTTATTTTTAATTGGAACAGTATTTATGACCAGACTAGGTATATGAATAACTTTATCTATAGTTTCTAGTACATTTCTATAAAAATTTTAATCGTAATATCCATTTCTTTTTCCTTATTAGGTCATCCTTTAGTTTTTCACAAACGGAAGTGATGGTTGCCCGACACTACAGAGTGTGCGCAACCATCACTTTACGATCAATAGAGATTTGATAAAATATTATTCAAGAACATTAATATTACATGACTAGCTTCCGCCCGCGACTCCGTCCGCGCGGATGTCTGTCTTCGCGTGGGTGGATTTATTTTTTTTCTACGTATTTTTCCAGGATAAAAAGTATCCCATTTTATGCCCAGGATAATAAGGTATAATTATATCAAGCTTCATCGAAATCGAACCGTTAGTTTTCACGTGATGCCTGAACATACAGACAGACAGACAAACAAAAATTTTTTTAATCGCATATTTGGGTTTGGTATCGATCCAGTAACACCCCCTGCTATTTATTTTTTCAATATTTTCAATGTACAGAATTGACCCTTCTACAGATTTATTATATAGTATAGATATAGATATAGATATAGATATAGATATAGATATAGATATAGATATAGATATAGATATAGATATAGATATAGATTGCTAGTATGCAGACATCGCTCCACGGTGGGTCCTATAATGCGCGGAGCCCGTAACAATATGACCTTGCTCGGTTCTACATGATATACACTGCCCATCTCCAGAGTACGATGACTTAGTAGGCTGACCCTCTAAAAACCCACCATAATGATTCTGTGTATTAGCGGGATGGAGAGACCTTCCTATTACTTTATTTCCTTAGGTTACGCCCCCACCAACAACATAAGTGGGAAATGTTACAAATTTCACTCGGAACCCTCAACGTGGCATGACGCATATTTGACGTGCAGTCTAGAACAGGGACAATTGGCTATTATCAATTCAGCAACGGAGGCAACTGTTATAGCCAACATGCTCAGCGAATATCTCATCACACGGATACCACAACCGAACATGTTGTATTTAGGATTCAGTGACCTGATGTTCCCGTATCAGTACAGAACTATAAAAGGTATGCTATATTTTCATAACTTTAAATCGTTTTAATTTAAATTAGTTTTCACATTACCAATGTACCAACTACCAACAAACCTACAAAACAATGAAATTGTTATGAATATTTATAATTTTATAACGATTTTTAACATCAGTTTTTAAACATTAAATTACAAGATCAACGAGTCCGGGTGCGGAGAATATCTGTACAAATATTATAAAACTGAAGAGTATATTTATACTTTATTTTGTTCAACGCGCTTAACAGGAACTTACTTGTCCGATGTGTATATTATTATTTTCCTTTTAAATTTAGGTGAGACGTTACAAGAAGCCGGATACTACTCATGGGGTCCTATAGATGAAACATTAACCAAAAATAAAACAGAAAGGTGCGGTGCCATCTCTAGAGACGGGTTCCTCATGGTCGCCAACTGTCAAATCCCCTCGATGTACCTCTGCGAGAAGGTTTTAGATTAAAAAAATATATAATATTATTGCTTGGTGTTTTGTTTTCGGGGTCTGGTTAATATATAACGAGAACACATGTTCACACCAGTTGTGTGGTAGACAAAGGAACAAAGTGCCACATATCAAGATACCATGAGTATTTTATTATTAACTAGCTTCCGCCCGTGACTTCGCCCGCGTGGATTTCGGACTTCAAAAATTATTCAAAATTTTAACTTATTATGTTATTCTGATATGAAAGCTATATAAATGTAAAATTTCATGAAAATCCGTCCAGGAATAAAAATCTTAGAAAAGTGTTCTGTTACTATTTTAAAATCGCCCCAAATTAGTTTTTCGTAAATATATTCAATGTACAGACAATAAAATTTTACTGTTTTATTATATGTATAGATACCCAATTTGTATGTGAACAGAAAATAATCTAAATACTAGGATTATGCCAATGAGCAACATAAAAGGTAGTGCCAGTAAGAGGTGCTGCCAGAGGGTGCAACCTCCTGTCGGGAAAGAAAGTATTAGATGAAAGTAGCCATTGAAAAACTATGTCCTTGTCAGGCTGATCGTAGAAAAAGTACCTAATGCAACTCTGTTATCCACGTGCTATAGGTACATGTTTAGTTCTGTATTTTATATTGGCTATTAATACGTATAGATGCAGATGCACCTCTCTGAAAATAATCCTAGCGGTGCCATGGCTGTTTCATTGTCAGTATTGACAGCCACATTTAAAAGCTCTGATTGCTCGTTTGCCTCTTATACTTGAAAAAATACAGAATTACAGCCTATACGAGTCGGCAGGACTGGGAACCTCTTACTCATGTAATCCTACTAATATTATAAATACGAAAGCTAGTATGTTTGTTTGTTACTTCTTCACGCAAAAACTGCTGAACCGATTTTTATAAAATTTGGCACACACATATAAGGGTAACTTGATTTAACGCATAGGATAGTTTTTATCCCGAAAAATGTTCCTGTGGGATGCTATGGGCTGATGACTTTAATGTATTTGTTACTCCTTCACGTTAAAACTACTTATCAGATCTTCATGAAATTTGGCATATATCCCGAAAATATGTTCCTATGGGATGCCATGCGATGATTTTCTATTTTCCACGGGATCTACGTGCACCCACGTGCATCTAGTACAGCTATAAACTATGCTATCGCCGGTAACACATTAGGAGTAAAGGAAAGCAAGCCATCATACAGCATAATGTTATAAGGCGTTGATATTCATTAAATACTTAAGTATATGTATATGTATGTCAGAATATGTACCTAAATAAAGATTTTTGTATTTCTATTTCTAAATGGCTCCAATTTTTCTTTCCCCCCTGGGCTATTAAGAATTATCAGGAGCCCCAGATTTTAGAAACCGCATAATATAATGGGGCGGTCAGTAGATGAACTAGTCGACCGCCAGCCGTTGTCTTGTCAAAATTTGTAGTCATGGTAACGTGTAATGTTATGTGGCCGAATTGTCAATCCGTTATTTTGCTCTACAATAGTGTATTTCAAGTCGAGATACCGACTGCAGCATTATATACAAGGTTGATAAAATATACTCGGTAATTAAACGATGCAACCCCATCAAGTTTGGACTCTTATTGATCATAAGAGTCCAAACTTAATGGGGTTGCATCTTAACGAGTACTTTGGTGCTAGATGGTAACCAGGATCTGATGATGGAGCTGGAAGATATCCATAGGAACTCGGTAATTAAACAAAGCAACCCAATCGCAAAACAATCGAGTTTGGGCTCGTATGAATCATGTTAATAAGTACTTTGGTGCTAGATGGTAACCATTGTCTTATGATTGAGACTAATAGCTATACCTATAACAAAAAAGTTTCATCAAAATCCTTGCAGTAGTTTTTGCGTGAAAGCCGCACAAGACACAGACAAAATGACGTCTTTTACAGTTTTATTACATGTATAGATAGGTATACTCGTACATGTAATAGATTATAGAATATATTAATTGACTGACACTTAATTGCTTAATTCAAATTATAATCCGCAAAGTATAGACCAGATCAATTATAGGTTAAATCTCGGTCTAGTAGTAAGTGGTAAACAAAAAAAAAAATGTGTGACCACAGATCGTATGGTCCAGGATTCGAGTCCCCCGAGTCGCATCAAGACTCAGGTGTATTTGGAATTTCAGCGTAAGTAGCCCATAGAGGTGGGAGGAGAAAGGAGGGCAGCGCATCTGTATGGCCTCTATGCAGATGACTATGGGCGTCGGTAGTAATGAAAATGCTCGTTTTGACCCCCTATAGCATAAAAAAACACTATGACCCCGGAACTGGTTTCTCGGTGTCTCCCCGATCGTGCCTGACTGTGTGTGTGTGTGTGTGTGTGTAATCGCAACAGGAGAATGAGAGAAGAGAGTCCGCACTTGCACTACATTTGACGACCAGGCTGGCGCAGTGGTATAGGGCTCGGTTAAGCTGAGCATGTAGCGCCAGGGGTCGCGGGTTCGAATCCCGCCTTGGTCATGGATGTTTATCTATGTATTATATGT
>LUGF01046427.1:154762-184079 GCA_001625245.1 Calycopis cecrops | reverse complement strand
ATTTGTAATTCAAAGCCTTCTCAAGCACTATGCTTACCACTAAAAATTTTTAAAAAATATTTGTTTCGTTTCTGTATTAATAACATGTTAAGTCGCCTAAGGATTCTATCAACAATTGATAAGCCCGTGTTCTTTCATTGGGATTGAGACTAACATTGCACACATTCGAGAAGATACCAAGTCTACAAGCAGTCGTGCATTGGTCAAGTCTAAGTATTCAAAACTATTCAGGGTCAATTCGTGCTATTAGACTGTTTTTTTTCCGGTCGGTAAACGTTTGTCTTTAGT
Source organism: Calycopis cecrops (assembly GCA_001625245.1). Taxonomy (NCBI): domain Eukaryota; kingdom Metazoa; phylum Arthropoda; class Insecta; order Lepidoptera; family Lycaenidae; genus Calycopis; species Calycopis cecrops. The sequence goes on along the minus strand of LUGF01046427.1, from coordinate 183,791 downwards.
TTTATAAATTGGCAAATCATCTACGATTTTTTGACACATTCTCTTTCTTGTGTATATATCGAGAGATTGCTAGGCCACTTATTTTGTTATGTGTGTAGGTTAGGCAATACCTACCAACAAAGTAATTCTATTTAAAATTAAAAAGAAGTCGTTTCTAATGTGACTTTTCTAAGGATGCGGGGAAATCATTCGTTTTGTGCTCGTGCTTAGATCAAACCGATACTGGAGTCAAATCCTAAAATCAACTATTTCTAATAGTGACTACTATTCATAGGAGTTTTAGGATTTGGCTCTAGTATCGGTTTGATCTGCATTACATAACGTCTGTGTCTAATGTTTTCAGTGCTTGAGTCGTCTAAGTTCAGACAAAAAACTTGTTTAAATAAAGTATATGACGCAGTGTTTCATACAGATATTATATAGAAGTGAATTAGTGTATGAGTTAGCTAATGCTGAAAGAATTGTGTGGTTAATTATAAAAATGTGTTAGTTATTATTTTACTGAAATGGGCCCTTGTATGTTCCAAAATACGATTTTTCAATGGATTAATTATTAATTTAATTTTCAATTAATGGATCCTAATAATGACGATATACAACAAGTTAGTTTTATTAGTTTGAATTTAAAATGAAAATGGAAATTAAACGGCTCTCTCTCCGACCGTGATCCATTACCAAAACCGCGGTGTACGGACCGTAAGCTAAATACGTTATTATACTGATAGCAAGTCAATTTGTAGCCTAATTTAATTGTTTACTAAATTCACTAAAATATTAATATTACATTGAAGACTAATTGGATTTCATAGAGTAATAGATGATTGGATTCAAATTATATTTTTATTCTATTACTTTTAAACTATTTACGTTCAAAATGTTTATCTATGTCTACAATCCTACTATTATTATAAAGGCGAAAGTTTGTGAGAATGTTTGTTACTCTTTCACACAAAAACTGCTGAACGGATTTTCATCAAACTTTACAGTAATATATCTTTCATATCAGAATAACATAATAAGTTAAAAAATATAGTGATTTTTGAAGTCCGAAATTCACGCGGGCGAAGCCGCGGGCGGGAGCTAGTATAATTTATTATATACTAATTCCCAAGAGCCCGTGACTGCCAGACTTTTGTTGTTTTATAAAAGCTGAAAGTTTCTCTGTGCATGTCCCCAACACAGGTAAGAACTATCAGCGATAGAGTTTGGTTCGTGGTTGACATGGCGTAACTGAAGGATAGCAAGTCGGCAAAATGCAACGGGTCCCTGCCTGAAGGGGCCTCAGATCAGAGGAGAATCCTAACTTTAAACATTTATAATTATACATTTAGTAAATAAAAAAAGCTTATGTTAGGGGCCCACACGATGAATTTACCACGGGCCTCCAGCGGTACCTATAGATACGCCGCTGGTCTTCAGCTTTTCGTTACATACAAAATAAATACAAGTAGGTAACTTGTATTTATTTAATTTTTTTTTATTTATTTACAAAATAAATACAAGTAGGTAACTTGTATTTATTTTGTATAAGCGTAACATTTACCAGGTTCATACATTTATTCCCTGTGATTAAAAGTCAAAAGAAAAATCACGTATAAAGATGAAATTGGTAAGAATAAAAAATAACTGTCACGTATATAACGAAGCATCGACGGAGGACTGCGGCCAATTTCATTCTTTTTCTCTTTGTGTTCGTTATTTTCGAAACAAATTTTGTATAGAATGTTTTTTGTATGTTGGGCATTTAATAACACGTTTTTGGTGCATGGTGAGTGAGCCTCATCTGGCCGTCATCTCTATCATCATCATCTTTTTTTTTGCATTTACGCAATGCCACCGGAATGTGGGTGAGCTCCAGTGGATGTGTGTGGGACTCCCCGATGAACCGAATACCCATTAAAACCCTGAGGGTGCCATCGGCCGCCCATACTGAGGTGCCCCGGATCTGTCAGCAACAGGGCACATCATCATCATCTTGACTATATTAGTCATTACAATCTTGCACACTCGCCGCTTTAATTAGAGAGGGAAATCAAAACCACTTTTATTTTCTATTAATTAAAGAGAATGACAGTTGACAAGAGACAGTTTCGGCAACCAAGAGCGTTTTTTATTACTTTATCCAAGAGTAAACGAATGTAGCCTCAGTCGATCCTAGTGGTGGAGTGCAGTGGGGCAGTGGGGTTTACCTAGAAATAACCAAATCAAAATAAAAATAGAAGAAAAAAAGAAAGAACAAATGTATTTATTTATACACAATTTCAATTAACAAATTTACATAAATTTTACATGATTGCAAATCGATCTCAAGATCGGCATTTGCTGGCATAACTGTCAACGCAGATCTTCCGCTTGAGCCGTTTGGTAACTACACGGCACCAACATATTACACAAACTAATTATAAGAATTTACAAGTTTCAAACATTTAACAAAGTTGTACAACAAAACCAATCACAGAACTAGGCAAACGTGTGGATAATGCATTAAAAAACGAGCGGAAAACCAAAAGTTGTTCAGTCTATAAAACAAATCCGCTTAAAAGTACATCCTTATATTTAGCAGTGATTGTCACACGAGGGTGGGCTCGTGTAGGCACGTCGGATTGGCTGCGAGCGACAGCTGACATTTAACGATAATACAATACATTTAAAACCAGCGGTGCGTTTACTCCGATGAATCGCAACAACACAATTTTACGCAGTTAATAAGCGTGAAATTCGCTGCTCGATTGTGTACACGAAAGAGAAACAGCGGATGAGATTAAAAAATATAAAATAGGACCCATGGCATCAGTATTTTCCGGAACTGAACGTATGCTGTGGAAACGAAGAGAAGCGCAATGAAACTTCATTGAAGTAAGGTTAAGGGTCGAAAGGGAGCCCGGCAACGCATGGTTTGCCTGGTCTTGCAAATTTTAGTGGGCGATGGTGATGTTTTATCCTCACGTGATCCATCCTCGTTTGTCCACTATTCTATAAAATAATAAGCCGTTACCACCTCTGAGGCGCCTCCCGCTCGGATGACACCGCTTTAAAGCGGCATTATGCTGTATTGAGTAATACAATTATATAAAAGCCCCTAATTTACGCGGTAGGTGGGACCGAGCTGTAACCGCGTAAGTCAGGTAAAATTATATACAAAATATTATTAACTTTTCAATTTAAAGTTTTTATGGTAGACATTGATTATAGACGATATTAATAGTTATTTACACAAAGATAGCTTGAAAAATCTAACTAATAATATATAGTTCGACTAGTTTAAGGAATTATTTAAAAACTGCGTAACTTCGGATTCGCGTAAGTCGAGGTATTACTATATATGAATTATCTCCCATGAATTCATAGGCAGTGTAGTAAACAGCGGTTATAAGCAGGGTATTAATATAAAAAAACCATCCAAGAGCTAGTCGGAATCGCATATGAACAGTTCTGCAACGAAGACTTTTGGATCATGTAAATTATCCTAAATCTCTTAACTCACGAGATCGATTCCATTCAAATCAATTTTCATTTGAAGTTTTAATTGAATTCTATAATCCCAATTTGCTTACAATTTTCCCCTCCGTAGCTCAAAAGTTAGAGGGGCGAAACGTCTCCACTAATTTAAAAACAAATATCTCACAAATTATTGACACAATCTAAAACTTTCTTTGAACCTTCCGTACCATTTAGAAAGACCATCCAACGCAAACGCCACGGCCATGCACACTCGACGGCTTGGTCACATCTTTAGAACGCCAACTTTAATAGTTGTATTTTTCCAGCCAACTTTCCAGAAAATATTTACATAAAATATTTTCATACCAATCTGTTCTTATAATGAGATGAACAATAGTGTTATCCAATTAAAGAAACGTCCACAACTTGGTAGCGAGTGACGAAAGGTTCGTGTGTGAACTTGTAACTTGTATAATTTACGTAGTTTGTAGGGTGCTCCATGATTCCGAGGATTTCCGCTATCCTCGCTCGCGGCGCCTGCTGAATATTGTTCATTACTAATGAGCACACATATGCATGCCTGATAGCTTAAATTTTATGTTAGATTTTATGTTATATTGAATCTGTTTTTAGTTAAGGAGGGTCATGTTTTTCAGCGTGTGTGTTTTTGAGTATATTTATATATATAAGTACTAGCTGACCGGGCCACATTCGTTGCAGTCATAATAAAAATATATAATGTGGAATATTTTTTAAGGTATAGGGGGCAAACTAGCAGTCGGAGCTATTTTCATGACTGCAATAGACATCTGCATAGATGTTATAACAGATACGTCGCCTTCCTTCCTCCTCCACCCTCTATGGGCCGCCGGCTACTCGCACACCACACGAAACACAACACCACAGCTGTCACTTCACGCCGGAGTCGTGTAAGCGAGAGGTACCTCCTCGGTCGTGCCGGCTCAATTCGGCTGCTGCATGCATGCAGCGTGGCACTACCTCTTACTAAATTACATATTATATGTTTGTTTTTTTATATATATGTTTGGCTATGTTTGAAATTACACACATATATAAAATTTCATCAAAATTTGTTCAATAGTTCCGGTGTACATGCATTACGTGTGATGCGATTTTTATGTTTAAGGTGTACATTGTACAATGTACAACCTAAAACATCTCGATGGATGAACGATGTACGAAAAAATATTACGCTACAAGGTAAAATACGAAGTACTGCAGGTAATATATTCCCAGACACGCATGTCGAGCTACCATCTTTTTTCTCTGTTAACAATGATAAGATATAACAAGTTATGGACATACAGAAAAAGAGAACCTTATTATGTATAGGACCATTTTCTTTCCGTTTTTTCTACGAGATTGCCACAAATTGCAAATATACACAAAATGTGACAATATTCTAAACATTAGTTTAATGTTTTTGTAGTTGTTATTTAAATTGGAATTACTAGATATGTTTTAAATTTAAAATCCGTTCATTTGAAAAGAGCTGGGCTGTCTAATAAGTTTAAGGAAAACTACATCAAACACACACAAACCCTGACACAGGCTCCAAATTTTAACACACCCTTTGTGTCAGGGTCGAAACGTGTTAAATGTCTAAAACAAAATAGCAAAATGTGCGGATATTAAATGGATAGTTTAAAATATAAAAGCGTGGCCATATTGAGAGTGAATAGGGGCAGCAATAAAGAGCTTATGTGAACGCTTAATGGTCGCTTTTGAGTTAAATTTTATTTGATTGCGAACCTCCCGTCACGCCGACAACGGCTGATTGATGTATCGCCGTCGCTAGCCGTAGCCAAAGATGAAATAGATTAATATGGTATGGAATTTCATATTAATATTAAGGGCACTGGCCGAAAATCATTTACTAATTCACAGGCTCTCGCATTCACCATTTGAAGTTTGTTAGTTTATTAGTATATTTGTTTATGGAATAGATTATCATAGATTTTTAGAATTTTAAAGTATTGATTATCATTAGACGCATGTGGACATGTTTAAAATACATTTTCTCGATGTACACTGGCACCTATTTAAAGAATACGTCTGACTACTAAAGATCGTGTGAAAAAAAGAATCGTTGCGAACATGAATGAATGATGAATGATGATCAAGATTCGATGAAGGCTCAAAACAGATTCGAAGAAATATCTATTACTACATCAATTTACTATCAGTAGCAATCCAAGAATACTAGGATTTGGTAAACGAAAATTGATGATGAAAGTTATTTTGGGTAGATGCAAAAGTAGTCTAATTTCTTACGTTTGTACATAAGTAAGTTGTGTAAGTTGTGTGTATAATTATTATTATCTTACCCAAAAACTACTAAATTTTGTTCAGTTTTTGGGAAAGAGAAGTGCAGTTTTCGGCTAAAATATGGATAATAAATACGAACATTAACAACTAAAGAACTAATGTTTTCCTCGCGATAGATTTTACGAGTGATGTGACAACGTCTTATAAATCGATGAGCGCCGGCTGCATGCACGAAAAATCATGCGTCGCATGGCAATGTGAAAATGTTGCAAGCGGTAGAGAGGCGCAATCGTCCAGCGTCGTGACGTCCTGAAACTATCTGTAAGCCGACTTTGCAGACCATTTTTTTTTTAATCTAAGAGTCAGTTAAACTGTTATTACATTATAAATCGCACGAAAACTCGCGATAGTGATAAAGCAATAGCGCTTTCATACGACATTAAGTACATTAGTGACGCCACATTTCGCGACAATCTGCGAGGTGACGCAGCGGCGTGTGAATCCGAAGATACAGCGGCTCATTTCCTACATGCTCCCGGCTAAGCAGTTAACATCGGCTTAAGCTTCTTCATATAAATTAATATTGCCTTCGCCAACAATTTCAATTCCCCGAATATTTCACTCGTGATATATTAATAACGTTGTTATAATAAATTGTTTGAATCTTTTATGATTCAGTTTATTATAATACTAGCTTCCGCCCGCGGCTTCGCCCCTTGGATTTCGGATTTAAAAAAATCGCTATAAATTTTAACTTATTATGTTATTCTGATATGAAAGCTATATTACTGTAAAGTTTCATGAAAATCCGTTCAGTAGTTTTTGTTGGAAAGAGTAACAAACATACAAACTTTCGCATTTATAATATTAGTAAGACTGTTATGTTGCTTTGCAGTCAAATTAGGCGCGCACGACTAGAGAGGTACCTCATGCTTACATATCGCCATAAAAGTAGTGCCTATGCTGTCGCGTTTCGTGCGGTTTCTGAGAGGGTAATTTGAGAATGGACGATGGAGTAAAGGAGAGGAACGACAAGAGAGCGGATGTTATTGGGCCTTGGTAGTTATCAAATGGCGCCAATTGCTTCTTTATGCCTCCAAAACAAAAAAAAATATGTAGGTACATCATAATTTTCTAATCTACATATTATCGGTATTTAGATTTTTTTTACATGTACCGTTAAAATTTAGAACGCCCTGCCGCAGGACATCACACTGACAAACTCATAAACATTATTTGTACTTTCATGCTGCCTTATTTTGGCAAATAAACGGCCGCCATATTATACTGATCCTTATAAGACTAGGTCAATAATTCAATAACGTTTGTTACTTTCCATTTACAAAAAATCGAATGTATCATAAAAACAATAAAATCTCAAACGTACTTTCCATTTACAAAAAATCGAATGTATCATAAAAACAATAAAATCTCAAACGCATACATTCACAATTTCTGATACGTACAACTGACAGCGCAAAAGAAACCTAGCCGCGTCGCGTCGGAATAAATTTGCAAAATTCTAAGACTAACTTCAAGTCGGGAAAAGTTGAAATTTCTTCTCGGGTTCGTTCTAGTCGCAATTATGCACTAACAAGCTGGTAACGAAAAGAAGGGGGACGAAGGGGGAAGAGGGGGGAGTCGTGAAAATTTTTGAGGCAGCAATAAAATTTCATAACTTCGAAGGCGAACAATAAAACTGCATCGCGATTCTGATCACACTCGTTTCAATATTCAAATAGGAGCCAACACCTGAGGCGCGCTTGAAAAATGTTTATTATATTGCTTTCTCGTAAATGAGAATACACTTTGTTTGGTGCGTGTACTCCATGTATTACCTTTTATTGACTGTCTATAAAGCCTTTTGAAATATAGCTACGGGTTTAGGTGTACGCGAAACTTCTATAAAATTAAATAGTGTTGAATACTGAGCTGTTTGGATTGTGAGTTGAATTGAACATAACCCAAATGCACATTGCACATATCTCTTCGCTGTAGCAACAGAACAAAGTAATGTCCTTCATTCTACAATTCAAAAACGGATATTATAAATTTTTTTTTAGGAGGCCGTTCAATGCTATAACTTCCGATGGTGATAGTTCGTAGTATACAGACTAAATACTCCACCGACTATAAGTATGGAAGCTATCTGGCCACGTGTAAGCTATCAATGAATGAACTTTATATTTAAATTGAGTCCAATGTTAGATAACGTTCTTCAGACAACGAAGTATTTAATTAAGCTGTCTCCCAACATGATGTTTGCCGATTTAGATTTTAATAACACTCTTATATTTTTTATCTTTTCAAGATAGAAATCAACACGTCTATCTACAATCTGGAAAATAGAATATTAAGAATATGAAAAATCGATAGTATTATATATAGATTAATTCATGATACTTTTTCTATAAATTAATACTAGTATTTGTGAATCAATGTACGTCAAGCATTGGAGACGTAAACTCTTGTATTGTATTCAATAATACAACCACAAACTATCTTTTAGTTGCTGGGTTTAAAAATTCATACTAGTAAATGTTCGGGACGCCGCTATAAGGTATCCGAAGTGGAGCCCAATATTAGCGTTATTCTTGAACAGCGGCGCAGTCAATTTCAATTTATCTCGCGCGACACGCTCGCTGGAACAAAGTCCTTTAGATATTGCTAATATCATTTGTACGAGTCCTGTGTTACATTTACTGGACTTTGTTTCCAATTCATGGTATTAGTGTGCTTGTGCTATTGTGTGTAAGAGTAGAACGATAGGTCAATAGTAACGATTATTTGTTTTCTTTGTTATTAGCTGTGCTCCGCGGTTTCGCCCGCGTAAATTTCGATCTCGTGGAAATATCGAGATTAAATAAATTGATGGTGGCTGATTCTCGGACCTATTCAGTTGGCACACAAACTCGGTCTCGCCGTTTCGGAGGAGTATGGTAATTAACATTGTGACACGAGAATTTTATGTTATAGTTGACCCGACAGCCGTTGTCTTGTCAAAATGTGTTGTCATGGTAACGTGTAATGTTATGTGGCCGAATTGTCAATCCGTTATTTTGCCCTACAATAGTGTATTTCATGTAAAAATACCGACTGCAGTATTATATATTTATTGATAAATTATAGTCCAAATGTTACTGAGGACTAATACAATAACAAACAAAAAGTTTTATCAAAATCCGTCCAATAGTTATGCGAGAAAGCCGCACCAGACACAGAAAAAATGACGTCTTCTACAGTTTCATTATATGTATAGAATGATATAGAGATAATTTCCACTGAAACAATTTTTAGCGAAGGCGGCCATCTCTGTAGAGATACGTCAACTGCGCATGATTTTGTATGTATACATAGGTGTTGCTCAGATATAAGTGCATTCTCTCACATTCCTATACCAATGGGACGCTTAATCCCATTCCCGTGGATTGATATAACACGACTGGACAGAAATAAGGCGCTGAACCGACGACTTAAAGTACATTCTCTAAATGGCTCCGAGAGAAACTGAAAAATCCCATTAACAACTTCTTGTTCGACCCGGGATAGACCCCCGGGACCTCATGTTGGCGGTGCATGTTCACCAATAAACCACAAAGCATTCATTAAGTCAAATCATTTGTTTCTTGCATGGGAAGCTCACAAATGAACAATCATGAGGTGTGCAAATGTGCTGCATTCGTTTTTCTTTAACTCATGGCTCCATTTGTGTCATCAGAAATTTACCAAATTTTTCAAACAAGCGCTGGCTCGATTTGGCTGCTACACAGTAAAATCTTATTCTGTATGCTGTTTGTCATTTAATCAAATAGCGATTACACATTTTGTGTTTATACATACATGCGGTTACGGTAACAGTGAAGCGAGGTCTCGTCTAAAAAAGTGTCCAAGTTCTTCATAAAACCTATCTAAACTCCTTTGTAATTAGTGTTTTATGTTATTGACAAGCTCGTACAGTTTTTAATCTTCGTGTTTATTATACATTCCGCACACGCCCATTCCTTGTAGGGCTGTGGGTTCCGTCCCACTCGACTCGCCCCGCCGAAGGCAAAGCGAAACTTTCCACGCAAAACTAACTTGCAGATTTTTATTGCTTTTCGAAAACGTGAGACCAAATCATATTAAAATTTTGTTTTATGAAATATATTTATTTTACAAGTATTGTTTAATATGCGCATGTATATACGATATGCTAATATTATTGTATCGACGTGCGTAGTCAATGATCAATAGTATCCAGGGCGGAAGCTAGATGCTGTAGTTGTAGCTTGCTGGCATGGGTCGCCAGCTAGCATTAGGGCTAGTAGCGGTGCCTAACGAAGCATACATCTTCAATGCAGAGGACACGAGACGAAACTAGCAAAGATATTTCTCCGCTTCTCCTCTCTTCTCCACTCCGGCTTATCCAATGGAACCATTGTTTCGGTGGATAAGCCGGCGTGGAGAGTCACTAATGTGAAATTGGGAGAAGAAATCGCACAGTCAAACACAGGTGTGTGTGCCACAAAAGCAAACTCTTCACCTTACGCTTAACACAGGTGCTCACCGGGCATGGCCCTACGGTACGCATAGGAGGAATTAGGTAAATGACGGACGTGAAGACGCTTTGCGTAACTTGTACCGCCTTTCTAAATGAGTGAAGAGGTCCGGGTGAGAATCCAATTTCACGATCCCTACGTTACAGAGAATTTAGATTGTGAGCATTCTCCTCCCGAAGATGCTGCTACATTGCCGTGGCTTACACATCTTTGTGATCTCCAATGCTAGGCAGGACAAGGCTACCATTACGGGACAGGATTGGGGCGAGACCCAGACAAAGAGCAGCTCAACTGAGTGTGCCTCCACCCGTCCCTCTGAATCGGCAGACGGCGGCGTGGGTTGGACAAACAGCGGGTCCTTGAACGTGCTTACTACGAAGGTGGTTAGGTGACATCAATTAACATGCGGTCATTCGGCTGATAGAGTTCTTTATTAGATTTCACGTCAGTGGCGTGGCAACACTGCTAGCCGCTCAAGTTGAATTCGGTCCCTAAACTTTCCCAACATACCGAACATAACATAATGTAAACCGGGCAGTATGCCCGGTTTACATTATGTTATGTTGTATAACCGGGCAGTATGCCCGGTTTACATTACATTTACTGGAAAAATGTAAACCGGCACTGGAATGAACTTTAGAATAATGTAAACCAGGCATAAGGACTGCCAGTAAGGAGCGTCAATATTTTTTAACCAAAAATTCGAAGCATGAAAGTTAGATTTTTTTTTTGTCTGAAATAAAGAGTATTATAATTATTATTATAGATTATCTTCCTACGTGTCCGCGCAGCTTTCTACCGATAACATTGATCTACCATGGCCCATGGTAGCTAACGCATCTATTTATCTCTATGCGGATGTATATGGCCGTCGGTAGTCATGAAAATGGCTCCGACTGCTCGTTTGCCCCCCTTATGCCATAAAAAAGAAAATACAAAACAAACAATTCTAAATTTTCCAACCAACACACAAGAAAACTCATCTTAAACGTACTCCTAGTTGTAAGTTATAACTTAAAAATGTGAATATTTCAGGTTAGCGTGCTATCAATTTTATTGTTTGATAACACATATTTGCAATATGCATACGACAAAGGGAATAAAATTTGTTCGAGAACCATATCATTTGTTGTAAAAGAAATATTCAAGAAGTCTTCCGGTTCATTATTATAGCGTACGGGTACAAAAAATTTTATTGCTTTTTGTGGAATTGTTTGCGGAGCGACTCGCTCTGAAATAATAGCTATGAGCTCTCTATTATTATGATTGTATTAATAACATTGTGGTAATTTTAATGCTCACTTCAAACTTTTTTTGTAAGAGGCAGTGCCACACTGCATGCATGCATGTAGCCGAATTTGCCCGGCACGACCGGGGAAGTACCTCTTGCTCACACGAAGCCGGCGTAAAGCGACAGCAGTGCTGTCTTCGTGCGCTGTGTAAGTAGCCGGTGGCCTATGACGAGCGGAGGATGAAGGGGGGCAACGCATCAGTATAGTCTCTATGCGGATGTCTATGGGTGTCCGTAGTCATAACGGCCTCGATTTCTCGTTTGCCTCCTCAGGGTTTAAAAAAAATCATCATCATTTCACGCAGATATTATGTGACCGATGTGCATCTCCCCGGTTGTCCCGTCCCTACTAAACAGCTATCCAGCAAAGACGCTGGTGTATTTTTTCGTAGCATAAGGGGCAAACGAGCAATCGTAGCCATTTTCATGACAACCGACGCGACGTTGATAAACATCCGCATAGAGGCTACACATAATATGCGTTGTCCCCCTTCCTCCTCTCGCCATACGCCACCGGCTACTTACACACCGCACGAAACGCGACAGCACTGCTGTCACTTTACGCCGGTTTCGTATACACGTGAGGTACTTCCCCGGTCGTGCCGGCCCAATTCGGCTACATGCATGCGGTGTGGCACTACCTCTTACTAAAGCTTGTCTTTCCATCAATCCATTAGTCACAATATTTACTACAGTAAGAAACACCATTAGTTAAAAACCGTACGAGCGCGAGGCGTACAATATATTCGGATATTTGTCAGCGCAGTATCGACGTCCTCAAATCATTCCTCCACAACGCGTCTGGCCCCGACGTGCTCCGTCGTACTCCGGCTAAAATGCAAATCCCTTAGAACCGATACCACGCCCTAAGACGATACGCTCGGCTCCTGACAGGAGGTGAGGGAGTGACGAGGACAATTTTTCACCAAAACAAAATGAGCACGACACACCCCCTCTCGACTTTTTAGAGAATTATTTTAGACGCTTATTCTTAGTGCTGGATCTTTTGTTGATTTTTAACTTGATTATAAAGATGCTCTTTTGGTTTTATTTAGAGACCTCAAATCAGCAGACTTGTCAGATAATATGCATAGGAAGGAACAAAATAATCTGACAATATTCATGTCAACGGGCATCAGAGGCCATCCAGTCTCCAACTGCTTGTTCCCCCTTTTATACTATAAAAGTTATTCATTTTCAGTGACCCTGCTATGTCTATATGAGTACTGCTATGTCTTTCCAAGCAATTGGCTTGGAAAGACATAGCAGTATTAGTAAGGAATATGTCTTATGTTGAATTAGTTTCTGTCGTGTAGCGTGTAGGTCTTCTGATTTGGCAGATTCGCCTGCTATCACACGCACAAAACGCGATAGCACAGTAAAATGCTCGTGTTATGCCGAATTATATTTCGCACATGGAGGTAGGAGGAGCAAGGAGGGCAGGGCATATGTATAGTCTCTATGCGGATGTCTATGGACGTCGGTAGTCATGAAAATGGCTCCGACTGCTCGTTTGCCCCCCTATACAATAAAGAACAATAAATAAAATAAGAATTGTCGGCAGTTCTGCAGTCTCCTGCTATGTCTGCCATTCCCAGTTAAGATTCCCCGATTGGGTAAATCAGTGTTAATAGGATTTTATAGTTTTATTCATTTGTAATACGTTACAGCCATGAAGTTGGTGATGTTACCCATGCATTTTATTCATATTCCTGGAATAGATGAATGAGGGAATAGAGAGTGCACTTGTGTCTGCCAACATACTTGTGTACAATAATGGTCTGCGTATTCGGATAATCTCTGTATTAGATACATTCTAGATTATATATAGAAACGTCTATTTTATTTTTTAATTATTAATTTTCTATACAAATGTAAAGGCAATATTACCGTATCTTTATTATTATATATTTCTTTTAGTTTTCAATTAGTATATTATGTCATTATTGATTTAGGGATATTCTCATTATAAATTATTATTAACGGCTGACTTAATGATAGTCTTCATTTTAAGTGATGTAATTTCAGCAGATTCTAAATCGGTATATCTAAAAATATAAACGGTTTTATCGAAGACGCCGTGCGAATGAGCGATCGTTTCGGACCCTTTCGTGGTAATAAATCAAATGTTTGCAAAAAAGAGTTATTATGATGAAAAAAAACTAGCCAAACGCCAATGTCGTATTTGATGAGTTCCGAAGTAATTTAAACGCATTATGGCAGGCTGCGTGTCCGAATTCAAAAAAAATTCTAAAAATATTTTTTTTATACAAGAGGCAAACGAAAAATCGGCGCCTTTTGATGACTAGCTATCGATGCCAACAGGTCGTGTCGTCCCAATTCAGTTGCAATGAAGCACAACACAACCTCTTACAGATGACCTACAATTAAAATGATTTAATTATAAAAATAATGATTAAATCATTATTAAAATATTCCGCATATTTCTGTAACATTAAAAATATCCTTGATATTGTCACATAAATATGTGAAATATCATTAAACTTAGTCCAGTAGTTTCGGACGATAAATAACTTTAGATAATGCTTTTAATACAATACATTACACATTTACAATATTTAATTAATAATTAATACTGCAATGCTATTAATAGAACTCAAATATAGATAGACATTAGATCAGATTAAGACACATTAATAATGTAATTACAAAATGCGTCTTAATCTGATCCTCCATCTAACCAAGGCTGCGGAGATTGCTGGATGTAAGGAGCCGCGTTGGCGCGATCTGGGGCCTAGGTCTAGCAGTGGATGGCCTCTAGATGCTGCTAATGAATCCTATAATCACGAGTGATAGGTCACTCGTTTTCCATGGGGATGAGTGGCCAATGGAGGTGGGAGGATGAAGGAGGGTAAACGCATTTGTTTATCTCTATGCAGATGTCTAAGGACGTCGGTATTGAAAATGGCTCCGGCTGCTCGTTTCTCCCCTTATACCAGAAAAGAAATATGTCATTGTTTTGATATTATAACTAGCCTTCACCTCAAAACTAACGAACAGTAGCATCAGTTGATTTTTGTATCTAAAATAAAGGGTCAGACGAGCAGTATTTGGTGTCTACAAACGCCTATAGCCATTTATACATTTTTTAATATATGTTTAATGAGACACACACACACACACACACATGGAGCGGTATCGTACAGTCCTGCGGTCATGTAGATTTTATTTTATTATTTATTATGCTTATACACTTACAAGTAGGTATTAATAAAGTGAGAGGTACCTCCTCGGTTGACGCCCTATTGATTGCATTACAGCAATGATTACCTCTTACATAGTCTATGTAAGTAGTTACCATCACGTTGCTTGTTCATTTACTCTGTTGTCATTAATGGCGTTTATAGTATTTTATTTTTTATTATTATAGTCTTCAGCAGGCCACAGGAAATATGAAGTTCTTCGCCAGACCTTACGAAACACCAAAAACGCTTAATGAAAATAGATATTGTAATTTAGAAAGCTATTAACACATTAGGAGCGCGCGGAGGCGATCGTAAATCAGCTGCGCAAACAGTGTATTAATTACAAATGCATACAGCGAGTGTGGTCCACGTCCCGCCCTGCTAATGATTTGCAGCCGAACAACCTGCTGTGGACGTAAACGACGATCTTAAGATTAACATGCACTAAAATATTGCTAATATATCAATTATGTATGTTGTTTTCAATGCTAATTTTATTAATACATATGATTTGCACGTCAGCATTGAATAAAATTAAGAGTATTTTAGGATTAACAAGCGCTCAAATATTGCTAATATATCAATTCTAT
Organism: Calycopis cecrops; assembly: GCA_001625245.1. Lineage (NCBI taxonomy): Eukaryota > Metazoa > Arthropoda > Insecta > Lepidoptera > Lycaenidae > Calycopis > Calycopis cecrops. The sequence goes on along the minus strand of LUGF01046427.1, from coordinate 168,436 downwards.
TGTATTTAATGTTAATTTTATAAAGATGTATAATTCGTGTCTACAATGAGTAAAATTAATATTGCTAATATTATATCAAATACATTGTTTTCAGTGCTAATTTTATAACGATTTTATCGAACGAAATTAATGTCAGTCGCTATAATATTGATAATATATCAAGTCTATTGTATTCAATGCTAATTTTATAAAGAATGTCTCTAATAAGTACATTAGTAGTATCTTAGGATTAACAAGCGCTAAAATATTGCTTACATTCAATTATATTGTATTCAATACCAATATTACAGAGAATAAATATTTGTATATTTACAGTGATTATACACGTAGTTAAAAGTATCTTAGTATTGACAAGCGTTAAAATATTGCGTACATACCAGTTTTATTGTTTTCAATGCAAATTTGATAAACACATGATTTGTATGTTTGCAACATACAAATCATTCCTTTTCTTCAATTTAATTTTATTCATTATTAAAATAACAAGCGTTAAATTATTTCTTAAATATCTTATATCAATGATATGATAACATAGCCTTAAGCTTTAAAAGTAACATTTATTATTATTTAAATTTTAACAGGTACTTTAGCAGCCGTCTTGAGGTTTAATAAGAAGCCTGTTTTGTAAGCTGATAGAGGTTAATAATGATGGTGATTACATATTATATTTGTATTATTACTAGAGAAACAAATTAAAATAGCATTTAAATTGCAGCTAATTTATCATGACAATAATTATATTAACGTATTGTAGTTAATTGGGTAAACAACAGTTATTAAAAATTAGTTTAGTTTTGCGGGCAATTGTTGCATAATCTAACAAATATTTCATTGTAATGTTATTTGCGTATTTTCGTAGATTACATAACACATTCCCTCACCCACAAAGGGCCACCGAAAACTGCCAAAGCGCACGAAACGCGACAGCATTGCATGATTACTCATAGAGCTCTTCAAGCTCCAAGGCAACGGTGCGGCTAATTCTCGACACAGAGGGGAAGAAGAAGACCCTGACTCATGGGCCATGATAATAATAAAATATTTAGCTATTTTTAATCCATTACCGGGATGCATCTCTCTCATCTGCGGGAAAGAAAGAAATGAATGAATTCATGGGCCACCGGCTACTTACACACCGCATGAAACGCGTCAGCACATCTGTCACTTTACACCGGCCTCGTACCTCACCAATTCGGCTGCATGCAAACATTGGGGCACTACCTCTTTCCACTATAAAAGTTCAGATCCAAAAAAAAGTCGCATAGCATCAATACGTATTAATACAACCAATTACATAATTCCGTTTTCCCCGCAGTTTAAACACTACAACAAACAATACGGCCGCCTAAAAGCACCGTTTTAATTTCGTTTCCATTAACAGAGCGTAAAGATACGGTTTTGCATGAAAACATAAATAAAAAGAAGCATGGCGTCCTCGAAACAATAATGCACGATTGTAGTTGCTTTTACAATAGGAGTCGGCGCCGAGACATGCGGGTCGGGGCGAGGAGCGCCGTATAAAATCGGTCCTTTCAAAACATTTTACGTGAGTAAAGTAAAAAGGATCACTCGGCTATACTTGCGTCATGAAAATCTATTTCTTTGTCCCCCTGAATGTTTTTTTTAGGTGCCCCGTTTCGATTTCTGGATAAGTAATAGGACGTTTCTTGCTCCGTACCGTCTGATGTCTGAAGTCATCTGATGCTTGACTTCTTTGGTTTGCTGAAGAGGACACGAGGCGAGCCGGGAAGTGCCTGGCGAATACACAGTTCGCATACGCACCTAGATAAATTGCACAAATATTATATGTTTTCTATTGATCCGCTGTAGCACACACACACTAAAACCTCCTTACCTTTTTATTTAAAAAGGCCCATCTATAGATATTTGCATCCAACCTAGACCCTCTAGTAGACGGATATCTTCAGCCCATATAGTATGACATGATCGAATCTTACGAGCACATAGTATTAATAAATGATAAAAAAACTTACAATCTCCCGAAAGTGCAGAGGTAAGAGGTAGTGCCATACTGCACTCTCGCATGCAGCCGCATTGGTCCGGCACGACCGGGGAGGAACCTCGCTTACACGAGAGCGGCGTAAAGTGACAGATGTGCTGTCGTGTTTCGTGCAGTAAGTAGCAGGTGGCCCTTGGAGGTGGGAAGGGAAAGGAGGGCACCGCATCTGTATAGCCTCTACGTGTATGACTATGAGCGTCAGTAAGCATGAAAATGACTCCGATTGCTCGTTTGGCCCCTATACCATAAAAAATCATTAGCAGTACCAGCCAGAAGTCCACTACCTACAAACGCCACCCCAAGAAACACCACAAAAAACGCCATCCAAAATTAAAGAAATATAGCGAATGATGATCGTTGGGTTAATTTATTATGTCACACCGACCACATAAATCGAATCAGTAAACTGATACTGTTGTACCGAACATACATATTATATTGAAATGATAAGCCACATCCCATCGAAACTTTATACGAATAATTAATTGTGATGTATAATTAACTAGCCGATATCCGCTATTTTTTTATATTACTAATATAATAGGCACACGAGCAGTCAGAGCCATTTTCATAACTACCGACGGCGTAGAGGTTATACAGAGGCGTTGCCCTTCTCCCTCCTCCACCCCGATGGGCCACTGGCGGTTTCGTGTAAGCGAGAGGTACTCCTCGTGCCAGCCACATTCGACTACATGCATGCATTCGGCGTGGCACTACCTGTTACTAAAACTATTATTATAATATGTTTGCATATGAAGATATTGTAATATTTTTAGTCATTAGGCTGTGTTCTGCGGTTTCATCCGCGTTATATGTAAAGACCTTTAAATTATTATTCTAGATTGCAATTGATGACGACATTTAAATAATAAATGACGACCAAATCTAGTGCATATTAAGTGCCAAATAACGACCGAAGCAGTTTAGTAGGTTTTGTGTAAATGAATAATCATATTATATTTCTTTCGCATTTTTAGTATTACTGTAGTTTAGGACTAGTTAAGTACGTTTTTATAGCGTAGAAGATTATACTCCTAAGTACTCGCGTAATTTGTACTCGATGAAGATAACATGTTTAACGTAAATTTAACGCCGAAAGTCGTAAAACGTATTCAGAAATATTAAAACAACATAACAGATTAGAATTCACAATCTTTGCGCAAAAATATAATGGACACCGCATTTTAAAGAAAATTATTCAAGCTTCATAAATTTTTGAGTCGTTTCCTAAAGTGCCAGCCAAATAAATATTTGACTATGTAACATTATATATAACACTAGCTGCGTTCCGCGATTTCACCCGCATAAGATTGGATCCCGTGGAAAATCGAGATGAAAGATAGATGTTCGCAGTAACATCGAATGAAACTTTTTGTAGCATAAGCACTACAAAAAGTTTCATTCGAATCCGTTCAGTAATTTCGGAGATTCGGAGAGCCCAGACAAACAGACAGACAAAAAAATTAAAAAACATTGAAAAGTGTTCTAAAACTATTTTAACATCGCTCCCAATTAGGTTTTCGTAAATAAATTCAATGTACAGACACGGATTATACTGTTTTATTATTTTTATAGATTACTAAGAAGTTTTATCGTGGCACAAAAGCTGGCAATGACGTGATTAGGCGAAAAATAACGTAATTTGTATACTAGGTTGTTAAAAAGTTTAGTGTATACGATTCTGCCTGTTTGCCTCTAAAGCTGATTAAACTTATGCTCGTTAAAAACTAAACAATAGCCGTAACATAAATATCAATCAGAACACGATTACCGCCAAACAGTATGTCCCTGGCGTGTAATAACAACAGTTATCTGTTTTACGGGCACTTGAAGTGAGGTGTGTTGTGTTGACTTAATAGACCTCACGAATACAATTATAGTATAACAAAATTATAGTATAATAAATATATATTTCTGATACTTATACTCCGGAAGTACAGTTACCGTTATAAGTTTAACTACTTTTCCAGTACTTTATTTGTAAACTCCTTTTTTTTCTCAATTCCAAACTCAACTATTTTTGTCAGTCCCCTAGCGATGTGGGCAGAGAGAACAATATATATTAAATATTATATATTATCATGATTCTTACATATGCCTTGCTTACTACACATTCATAACTCACTTGATACAAACAAGTCAGTTCCGAATACACGTAATAGGTTTACATATTTTCGATCCTGTTGCTTGTAGTTTCGGGACCCTCCAAATATAGCGGCTGAAGGACGTTAGCCGGTATTACACTAAGCGTCCAGTCCCACAAAGGTCTAGGGGCTAAATGGGCTCCTAGATTTCATACTTAAATGCCCCCTCATAAATATTCCCTTGCGTAAAAAAAAGGTTTACGTATAGCTCTTTGAATAACAAAGTGTTTTTTTTTTTGATTCGCTTTACTTAGAAACACCATACATTCCTGTTCATACGTATTTTGATTACCTACACTATCTCCATTTATAACGATCTTCGCATGTTACCATTATTACCTCTTACTACAATCATATTATTCGGCAAATAAGGCTGTAAAGTTACAAACGCTCATCACAAAAAAATACAGTGCTATTTTTAATTCTATTTATTTAGACACGCCATACAAGGTTGATAAAACTGAGAGGCATTAAATGAAACCACATATTTAGTGTATCCTTTCCAGCCCATGCAGGTGGGAGGAGAAAGGGGGGCAGCGCATATGTATATTCTCTATGCACATGTCTATGGGCGTCGGTAGTCATGAAAATGGCTACAACTGCTCGTTTGCCCAAATACCATAAAAAAAAAAGGCTGCACGACAAAAATCAGATCAATCGGGGCAATAGTTTCTACAGGATTTATTTTTCAGTTTTCGTACTTAACCTTATACACGATGCATCACATCAGCTGGCGGCAAGGTAAGTTGTTGCACCGTGCGATGTTGCCGCTTCGCGTCTGACGGAACGAAGCTCTTTCGGCAGACGCGAGGCGGCATTTTTTCATAATTATTATGTTATTTAACGTCTTAAAAAAGTATGTTCGTATACTTCCATTACACTTTTTTTAATAGTTTTAGATTAATAGTAGGCACTTATAGTACATGTAGTTTCATTTAGTGCCTCATGCTTTTATCAACATTGTATATAGATAGCTATTTTTTTTTAATGTTATAGGGGGGCAAACGAGCAGTCGGAGTTATTCTCATGACTACCGACGCCCATAGACATCAGTATAGAAACAACACAGATGCGCTGCCCCCCTTTCTCCTCCAACCTCCATGGGCCACCGGCTACTTACCGCACGAAACGCGACAGCACAGCTGTCACTTCACGCCGGTCTCGTGTAAGCGAGAGGTACCTCCCCGGTCGTGCCGGCCCCATTCGGCTGCATGCAAGCATGCAGTGCGGCACTGCCTCTTAATAAATTTATTGCACATTACAATTAGTACCATTATAATAGTATATTTCATTAACAACCGGACGTTGTCCACTGCTGCACTTAGCCCTTCCCTAACATCTAACCTTTTCCCTTTAAAGTTTACAAACAGTCATCACATTGAAGTGCGCAATGGTGTTTTTAATTCGATTTATTTAGACACGCCATATATTCGTGTTCATACAGATTGATTGCACTGGCGTCATAGCATAGAAAATATTGCGAATGCGTAATTGGACCCGCCATGCGTCGCTCGCACTCGACGACCGGCCGCGCCTGACGCTGACAGCCCGTTGACAAATAATATGACGGATGATAAATACTTAGCCATCGGAGTGAATGCAATTTCATTTCAAGTGATTTAAAATAATACAATCCAATCGGGGTTTCGCAGTTAATGTTTGTTGGGTCGTTTTGATTTACAATAATAATAATATTAATGCTAAAATTAAAAAAGAAAGACATGTAGCATATTATATAATGTACAATTTCATATGCAATCACTTATATACATAAAGAATCTATATTATTACTCCAATTATCAACTCAATATTTTAGTCGCTTTCGCAAACTCCATGTACCTCATTTGGATTTTTTTTTGTTTAACTACAATTATATGGAAAGATTGGCGCTGTCTGGCGCTTGATAGACAGGTAGAGGCCTTTGCCCAGCTGTGGGACATACCAGGCTGACTATAACAATAAAATAATAATTATGTGTATAGTTTTAGTAGATGTGCATACGTAGATTCCTGAAATTACTATTATTACCAATAATTATTTAAAAAAATGTTTAAATAAAACTATACACGCTTTTAACTGATTTATTTTTCTTTTCAATTGGCAACAAAACCTTAAGTAAAGGTTACTTTTTTCAACCAGACAAAACTAGTAGTTACTTGTTGCCAAGCCTTTAACGTTATTATTTTCTTGGCTGGTGTCCAAAATAAGCTGCACAACAAAATTACCCGGCTATTACTGTATTTACTGTACGGGGAATATGACAACATTTGTATTAAATATTCTAACGTCTACAGAGTTTGTGAGAAATTAAATTATTTCCAAATAATAAAATAAAAAGACTTTTTTTAAAATCTCTTCATTTTATTCATTGAACATAGCGTTTTATAGCAACAGTTAAGACCTTTGACATCGACATAATTATTACGCAGACGAGTTTCCTCCTTCCATTCTCCTATCCTATGAGCCACCGGAAACTCACAAACCGTATATGATACACGCGATAAAATAGCTCTTATAATCTTCCTTTTCTTATTTTACTCATAATATACCTAGTTTTCGTATTTAAATGTCTTATTTCCTATTATAAAGAGCACCTAAATTAAGTAATTTTTAAGCTTATATTACACTAGCCGTCCCGAGTCCATTTCACATGAGTTCAAGTGAAAATTGTTCAATCATAATAAGATATATTGTATGTTACATCCTGAAGGATTAGCTTTATATTAGAAAATGGCTCATGCAGGTGGGAGGAGAAAGGTGGGCAACGAATCTGTATAGCCTCTATGCGGGCGTGGGTAGTCATGAAAATGGCTCCGACTGCCCCTTGGGACCATATATATATATATTATATATAAAAGAAGATAAAAGAAAGAATGGTTAATAATGGTTGTTATGTTATGTTAAATGGTTGGTAAGGTAATTTTGGAGCCAGTTCAATACGAACAAACAAAACATAGTTCTTCTATATAATAGTAATGTTCTTATTATATTATAATTAGTAATAAACAACGTATAAATTATCTCTTTACAACATGAGTCTTATGTGTTTAGGGATAATCAAAATTACAACTCGCTTAATGCCTCGTATGATACCCGTTTACCTAAAGCATACATAATGTATAATACATGCCCCATGTAGAATGTTTCGCTCTCGTCGACTAGTACGCAACTAATGAAATCATAAATCAACAGGGTTGAACATATATCGACAGATTTGAATGGATAAAATGTTTTCAGTTTATACACAACATTTTCAACTGCATTATGTATTTATCTTATTCGTTATTTGGAAACAGGATTAGTAACTAAATCAGGCCCGATATTGCTGAATTTTAAAATTAAAAATGGCTGTTCTTCACTTAATTATTAACTATAGTTTATTTCCTGGATTTATTGTTTACATTTGATTATTTGAGATAAACAATGGTGAAAATTGAAGATTTAAAGGCGCATTCGTGTCAGTACGTCGGAAAATTACACCTCAAACCCATCATAGAACTATAAAATGGCATAAAGTTGTTAAAATCATACAACAGCCAAAAGACATGCACTCATTGGAACTGACGATAGAAGTAAAACTTAACATTATCTTAAAAATCGATATGTAGCACAGAAAAATGGAGCTACGCTAAATGTCATTCTACTTTCCCCTGCCTAACATAGAAATTTTTACTTTAATAAGGAATTCAAACGTAATTTTTAATACATAATATATTTCGGCTTACGGTTATTGTGTATGAAAAACTCAATAAATAATACATATAGGAATCAACTTAAAATACATTTTTGTAAATTAAATATACAGTGTATTTTTTATTTGCATAAATCGTTATTGGAATACACGAATGGAATGTTTACGTATAATCGCCATCGATTCGCACACAAACTGCAGTCCACATTAGCACTACGTCAAAAACGGTGCACTCAAACTAATTGCGTTCGCTATTGATGCAGGCCAATGTATCTGCGGGCCGATGAAAGCGTGGCTCGTTCGGTCGGACCGCTGCATTAGTAAATTATTAGCGCATTAAGAGTTTTCGGCTAGTATATTGAGCCTATCTCAGGTCTGGATCAACGAAAAATGACTCAAAGACTTTAGGTAATATTACTATCGAGATTTATTTGAGCACTTTGAGGCTTACGTTTAGTACGAAGTAGTGTCACGGTGCACATGAATTGGGCACGACCGGGGAGCCTACTCGATACCGGCGTAAAGTGACAGCTGTGCTGTCGCGTTTCGTGCAGTGTGAAAGTATCCGGTCGCCCATGGAGGTGGGAGAAGCAAGGAGGACACGTCTATATAACCTCTGTGCGGCTATGTGCTATGGGCGTGGGAAGTCATGAAAATGTCTCTGACTGCACATTAAAACTAGATCACTAGTTACTTTACGAAAAAATGTCAATGTGCTCTGCCATCTTTTTCGCAACTAAATCCCTGATTTAGTTTAACTGGTTATTTTAATTAGCAAAAAAGTGATTGAAACGTTATGATTACGCTTTTCTTCTATTATATATATTATGTAGGTTATTTAATTGGCGAAAATTGATTTGTATGTTGTTTCTGAGTTCTTCGCTAACCTATTCCCTCAAATAATAAAATAAATATGGCAAAATTTAATCTCTATCGAAGCAATCACTCGATTTTAGCTTAATCTTTATAATATAAAAAACCTTTTTGGGATATAACTCCGTGGATACTAGTACGTATCTTTAGTCATTATTAAATTATCTTATGTTAGTAAAAATATTTACTTTTGGTCTTATAATGTATAATATTATCTTAAAAATATGAAATATCTGATCTTCAATTACTAGCAATCAACCTAATTATGCACTTGAGGGTTTGATTGCGTACCAAAGCATGTCAGTGCTTCTGCCAATTAAGCTCATTAACCTAAACCTGACCACGATTATGGTTATACTTAACATAGTCTCGAGGTCGGTATGAAACACTTGTCTAAGTAACAGGTGTCATGCAGCATTGCATTTAAATCGGGCCTGCATGCCCGAGGAAGGAACTCTCGCGAGAAATCTTATCATTATCAGTCAGTTTGGAGCGGAAATATGAAATACATGGCCGAAATGTGGTCACCAAGTTTAGGACTAATCCACAAGAAAGCCCGTTGAGCTACCCCTAGGAGTATCTTCGGAACTTTGGACTTACTAAGCTGTGTATTTCTTTGTATCACAAGGCTTAAAACTAATAATACTGCAAAGAACAAAGTTGTCCAATTTCACGCAAAGAATTAGCTCGTCAATGTCTGGTCTCTCTCATTCAGAATAAGATAGCAGACGAACCAACCAGGTAAGTAATAAGTATAGACCACGTTTAATAGTTCATCGACTATTCACCAGATGGAATAACGATTGAATGCGAATAACATTTCAGTAAGAGGTAATGTCACGCTGAATTGCAACCGAATCGGGATGGTACTTCTTGCTCATATCATATTTTAAAAGGGAAAGTGACAATGCTCAAATCAGTCCATGTCTGCCAACCATTGATGAGATACCAAGGTCGCAATGCAGTGAGTCATAAAATAGAACTTCAAAAGTATTACATAACTTAATGGTTAACCTGATGATATAAATATATATAACCAGATGGTATAATTATAACAAAATATTTTGACATAGGATTAGTAATTAAATCAGGCCCGATTTGACAGAATTTTAAAATAAAAGGCAGGCATATTATTTCAGAAACATTATCTTATATATTAAAAATTAAAAAAGAGTTTACAATAAAATTAACTTAATTATTTTAAATAATACCATTTTTCAATTTATTATCAAGATGAATGCCGATTTTACAAAATAAATTCAATCTACCGACTATATGTATTAATACAGCGCTAGAGGCAGAGCCGTACAGAGCGAACACCAGCCAAAGAAACCGGAGACGCGTGTATTCCGCTTTTATAGGCAGAAAATCGGGTTTCTCATACCCCGTTGGAAATTTTCACTTTACAGTAAATACTTCTTAAAGATATAATTAGAATAAACCTTGATTATTATCTCATATATAAAGTTGTGTCAGTTACCATACTCTACGGATATAAATTTTGTGTGCATATCGGGTAGGTCGGAGAGTCGGATAACATCCATTTTTCATCTCAATATTTCCACGGGATCGAAAATTACGCGGATGAAACCGCGGAGCGCAGTTAGTATTATAGGTATAGATTGAACCTGATGAAACAAAAATTTGTCATGGCGATACAAATCTCAAAAATCTCTTCTCAATTTTTCGTGCCTACTGTAAATCTGGTTGTAAGTTCTTGTGGATAGTTCTGAGAGAAAAATTGAATGTCAATTCACATGCATAGTTTTTTTTTATTATTTATTTATTATCAACACAAAAGACACAATATTAAATTTCATAAACACATAATAGCCTATAGTTAAAGTTTACTACTTACGAACATATGTACTACATGATCTGTATCTACTTATTATAATAAAACCGCAGGAAAGTCAATACTGTACATTGAATATTTTTTTAAAGAATACAAATATGGGCAAATAAGTGATCTACAATCGATATCGAAGCCAAAAATATAGTTTTTAAAATAATTGTCTGTTTGTCTGTTTGTATGTCCGGGCTAGACTCGATATAGGTTACATATTATTACGCTACCACATACTGGGAGAAGCTGTAAATCTTTCATTCGAAAGAATTGAGAACCACCTTTTTTGTGGACCGAAATCCACGCCAGCAAATCTGCGGGCAGAAGCTAGTTTTAAAATAAAAATTACACATGCTATGTAAGCGATTTAAGCGCGACAAACCGTCTTGCATAGTACGATTCTCTCGATGGCTGTTTTTATTCCTTAAATCGCACAAAACGTGAAAACAATTCAATAGTAAACTCATGTTGTAATGTTTCATTTTTACTTTTCCTAGCGTAATTTTTTTCCAATTGTCTCTCAGATGTTAGAGACATTGTCACTTTAGAAAACACACAAAGGTGAAATTTCGGTACTTTTTTAGTGTCAATAAAGAAGCAGATCGTTATCATAAAAGGGTCATGTGCTATTATATATTAATGTTATGTTACACTACGCCATTCTCCCGCTAGTTTTGGCAAAGATGCAATTTCATTTGAATATTGTGCAAGGACTGTTATACCCCGTTATCGCTGTTTGGTAGTGAACCACTTTAAATATAAAGCGCTTATTAAAGGAATATCTTTAGTGTACGTTTTACCAACCTAATTGATAATAATGTAGATGATATGATACGTATGAAAAAATATTTAGATAAAATGTTGTTGTTAATCTCTAAACTGAGGTAACCATTATAATCCTAAACGCTTACTTGAATGAATATATTTGCTTGGCCGCGATTGATTCTTAGGCTAGACAATTAAAAATAAGGGTTCCTAAAATTGATTTAATATAATATTATAAAATATTTTTGATGATAGGAGCGGAAGGGTTTTAATTCACATTTCTTTATTCATCTTTATCTATCCACCACTGGACGTTAGGCCTTATCCTTGAACTTTTAGGTTTTTAAAATGTTTTTAAGGGAAATTCTTTTAGTGACATGTGAACATTATAAAAAAACTTCTTATATTTTTCTTTCACATTATAATGATGTCTTTGAATTGAATATAATATTCAAAGACGTTGTAATAATATTTTACTTATATCTTCATTAGATCTACGGGAGACTAAAATTTTATTGGATTCCAATCTGCAACTACGTGGTGATGGAGTAAGTCCACTAACCATACATAGTTGGTAATAGAAAGAAAGAAAGATATAAAATTGTAATTGTTAATTATTCTTTATTAATTTATGTAATTATAATAGTAATGTAATCGAATACATTTTATTCAAACTTTATTTCTTAATTTTAGGTAAAAGATGTACGGCTACGAACATCGGCTACGATAGTTATCGTAGCGAGATATGGTCTACAATTAAACATTCTACGACAACCGCGCTACGCCCTTCGTAACCGAATGTAGGATGTATTTTGTGTTGAGAGAAAACGTTTCTTCCGCTTATCGTGTAATACTAGGGGAACCATCGCCCGCTTCACTAGCCTTTTTATATAGTATAAGGGGCGAACGAGGAGCCACTTTCATGACACCGACGCCCATAGACGTCCGAACAGAGGCTATACAGATGCCTTACCCTCCTCCCTCCTCACACCTCCATAGGGTTTTTTGTGTTTAAAATGTTTGTGTTTCAGACCGACCGAATGAGAATTGTGCATGCCTTGCCTGTGGTTGTGCAGATATCTATGACAGTTGAGAAACAACAGACAATATTTTGCTTGTCTTCAATGTAATAAAATAAATACAATTGGAGTAAGCAGTAGAGGCACACTGCATGCTTGCATGTAACCGAACTGGGCCCGCACCACCGGGCAGGTACCTCTCTCTTACACGAGACCGGCGTGAAATGACAGCTGTGTTGTCGGGTTTCGTGGGGTAAGTAGCCGGTGGCCTATAGAGGTGGAAGGAGAAAGGAAGGCAGCGCATCTGTGTAGTTTCTATACGGATGTCTATGGGCGTCGGTAGTCATGAGAACGGCGCCGACTGCTCGTTTGCTCCCCTACACTATAAAAAAAAATACTAAGATAGAGAAGGAAGGACAAGTTGGTACATACGTAACGTCTATAGACACCAGTGGATTGGCAAATACCATTGAATTCATTTTTAAAGGGCGTAAAGTAGGGGCAGTTTGTGAGGGGTGAGTGATAATACGTTGTCTTTTGACGACCAAGCTTTTTATTTCATAGGGGACACGCGTGCCGTTGATAAATCAGAAATATATAACCTGATAAATCAGAAATAAACAACGCCCGACGTCCATAGGCGTCCGTGAATGTAGAGAATATGCACAAGCAAAAGATATATAGGTAAATATAGTAAACGAAAATGGCTCCGTCTGCTCGTTTACCCCATTCTATCACAAAAATATACTTAACCACTTAGTTTGAAGTTCCTTACTTAACGGCACACACATTAAGCGGGTTAATAGTTCATTTTTAAAACTCATAAGATTTTTCCAGGACCGCGTATTTCGTTATATCCAGCTCTCCCCGCACCGCCTGTCTACACAACTCTTCTTAAGGGTGCTATCGGTAAAAAATGCCGAAATTGAGTTTTTTTAAGGCAAATTACTCGTAAATAGAAATAATCTATTGAAAATCAACTTTGGTTCCGCATAGCACAAATATTTTTTACTTGACTTAAACAATAAAAATATTTGTGAGCTTATAAATGACTTACATGGCGTAATTCAATAGTAACTTTGAAATTTAATTAAATAATATTTAACATAATAATGTTTTTTTTTTGGTGATTTTAATAATCGAATATCGTGTTAATAAATGAGTAAATTTCTGAAGTTGTTCCACATTTATTATCATGAGAAAAATTATGTTTTATTTTGGCAAAATTTAAGTTACAAAAATATTTTTTTTGCCAAGTTTAATGAAATCAATTTACTTTTCTATTGTATAAAAAACCTATAGCAATATATTTCCTA
>LUGF01046427.1:142181-154514 GCA_001625245.1 Calycopis cecrops | reverse complement strand
ACACGTCATTCGACACGGTTCTGTGTCTGACAAGGATCTACGAAGGAAATATTGAAGTTGCACTTATTTTCACCTCTATTTGTGGTGAGGAGTCTTGACGGCTACCGGCACTCATAGATTTTTGAATAATTATAATGCGTTGCTTTTCTTTTGTTTCTCCTGTCATTTCATCAGAAACTGTCGCTTTAGTATTGTGTTTGTGGGGGGCGGCAATGTAAAATGGCTCTACCTCTTACTAAGCACATCACATAAAGATTAAATATATCTCCTTTTCTGTATGTAAATCTTTTGTCACCAGTCTTCACTATTTACAAGCGAGTGCTACATGTACGATACGGTTCTGTTACGGACGGATTTACGAAGAGCAAGACGGTTCGTACTTTACCACTCAACTCGCCTGGGCAGCTTATAATGGTAGATTACTGGCCTCAGACGTAACTTCTTCTCCCTCCAATGAGCAATTGGAAACTTACAAACCGAACAAAACACATCGGCTTGGCTGGCATTATATGGTGGTATCATTAGTATGAGGATGAGGTACCTCTTCTTTTACAAAGGATGTTTTTTTTCCATATCTTAATTTAAAATGATTTATTTAAAATAAATTCAGTTCACAAACACGCTATACACTCGAAGTGATGTGCAGACAGGCGACGCGCAGTAAGTATAAACAAAAATTTTAGGCGCGAAGAAGTACGCTTTTTAAGAATTCGCTCTCATCCCGCTTAACATTTGTACCACGTGATTTTGTTATAGCATATGGGAGCAAAGGAGCAGTCCGAGCCATTTTTATCACAGATGCCCTTAGTCATGCAGGTGAATTGATTTATCGGCTACTTACTCACTGCACGAAACGCGACAGCACAACTGTCACTTTACTCCAGTGTTACGTAAGTAAGAGGTACTACCCCTCGTGCCGGTCTGATACGGCCACATGCATGCATGCATGCAGAGTGGCACCTTTTACTAAATATGATAAGCAACTTCGCCCCAAAGTTTCAGAAAACGACGCAAAATAAAACCCCTTTATATTATATTATTGCCGAAATTCACGTCTTAATATTGCCGTATCCACGCAAAGTTTGTTTCGTCAATCAAATGAAACTCTATGAATGTGCCCGTGTCTAATTGTTTCGTGCAAGGCGACTATATTAAACAGCGAGACGCTTCGACTTTACGACTTCTTCAATGACTCGTTAACTTGTCGAATTCATTCGCTTTACCTGGAATACAGAACAATTATATCTGATAAAAGATGGCAGATAAGCACGCGGAATCCAGGTTCGAATAGTCGATCGTAATCATTTCCTAACCTTAGTTACGTGTTGTTCAGTTGAATTTCAAATGACTGATTGGTACTATGTATTTCTTACGGCTTAGCCGTCACGTTTATTCGTCCGACACACCCTCTAGAGGACTTTTTGGAGGTTTTTAGAGGAACTTTTGATATTGATTTTATGGCGTCTAAAATCATTGCACGAAAAAAACGTCTAGCTAGGTAAATTAAAAACATTAAGTATGAATCTTTCTAATTTAATAAGTAACATATTACTTAAAAACTATAAAATTAATTCATACTCCTTTTGATCACCGCCGCCCCTAGACAAACTCAACAATGGAAAGATGTCCCTTCTCACAACATCACACCACTGGAAAGTAGCAAACAACACGAAATGCGATGGTAATGTTCACTACACGGTGGTGTGGTGGGAGCGAGACCAGCCCGATTCAAACACACTTCCACCAACTGGGACGGGGTGAATAGAAACCAAGTGCCACATGTCACGATTCCTACACATTTATTTAGCTTCTTCTCACAATTTTCTCTCTATACTAACATGTCGGATATAAATAAGTAGTTCATTCAATAAGACTTATTCACTTGAAATTAAATAACACTATATTGGAAAGGACTTTATTAGATTTATTCATAATTTATTGTTAACACTGTATATAAACATCAGTATATGTTGATTGTTATAATTATTTTATTCGTTGAAATTATTTTTAGAAGTTTATCCAATAAATCCTCAGTTATGAAATTTTACAAAATTATTTACTAATCAATTTAAATATTTAAATATTTTAAAAATTTTAAATATTTTACACGCTTTTCTCAAAATAATTTTCCTTTCATTTAAAATGTATTCCGTGTCATATTACAGACAATTTCATCTTGAATTTCCAGTCACAGTTACCAATAAAGGTTTAGATTTGTAGAGACGAAGATTTCCTGTGCCCATCTGAGCGTAAATCCATCCATTACTTCGCAGTGTTGTCTATTTGAATTATTGCATGAAGCTTATACGCTACAAATGCTGTCTCAAAGACACTTTACTACACAGTGAAAACGATTAATTGGATTCGATTTTAAATTCTACGTAATGCCTTAATATATCGATTTATTGGGATTAATGTTTTTCATTAGAAATGAAACTGGTCTTAAATGTAAAGTTGTATCAATTACTAGTGGAAATTGTATAAAAATCGTATTATCTCTTCAAGTGATTTTGTTGCTACCTTAGTGCTAAAATTATATTTTTGGTACGCTTAATAGACAAGACGAATAATATGAATATTTAAAATTTTGTGGTGAGTGGTAACGAAAAATGTGGAAAATTTTACTGTAACTTTTATACTTTTTCAAAAATGTATGCTATTTGTCGGTATTTTTAGCGTCAATACAAATTTTTTATCAATCAACCAATCAGTTAATTTTATCGTTATACAATCATTCATTTTAACATAATAAAGTATTTTATTATATTAATATTATTCATTATTTTTATTACTTACAGAAAGTAACATAACTTTCATCAAATCGTTTTGCACTTCAATAATTTTCCTGAGTTTCTTTTACCCCGTCAAGATCAATTACCATAACTCTACATGAGATAGTAGAGATCCCTTCTGGATTGAAATATTAAAGTAATCAAAGTAAGAAGATGACGGAACTAGCTTTGCTGTCCTTTTTTAAATTTGCAGGAATCAATCGAGCAATTATTTAACCAATCAAAAGTGTTTGAGCTAAATAGAGATTCATCAATCAGACGAAGAACTGGGTTGCCTTCATACACATCTTTAGATGTACTGAAATTTTTATGTCTCATAATTTAGTTGCCTCATGCTCATTGCAGTTGGACGGGTCGGCACTGGCATCTCCCTTCCACACTGCAATACAAAAAAAACAATATTGCGGATGTCTATGGGCGAAAGTAATCATCAAAAGGCGTATGAAATAATGTTATGATATTTCATACGTCATATGAAATTCGGAAGAACCTTCGACCGGATAGGGTGTAGGTTAAATGGACATCTGCATAACCTGAAATTGTGTGGATTTACATGGTTATCAGCACTCACTTTTGCCTCTTTACATTAAAAATATAGTCAATCTTAAGTACTGCTGATAGAAATAGGAACTAAAATTTATCTTAAAATGCTAAACATAGCCGAGGAAAATTCTGCTACGCTACCTCGTAGCAGCTACGAGGCGCTTCGAAAGTATTAGTAGCAGTCAAAAGTACAGCATACGCGTTGCAGATTTGCTGGTGCGAATTCATAATACAGCTCCCGTACAGTATATATCAATATTATTAAAAGCTTCTACAATTATATTGTTCAAATTCGTCGTTTGCTCGCATTCCATTGAATGTATGCGGTCTTGTCACTATATGAGAACGCACACTAAAATATCTACAAGACGCCCAACGATGGTGTATAAATTGTCTGATTAGAAATATTTTAATGTTAAAAGTGTTTTATATATAACCACCTTGCGCTGGTGTGTTTGGACTCCTCCGAAACGGCTAAACCTAATTTTTTGGATCAGTAGTACGTCTTTTTTATTTTTATTTTTTTAATGGTTTAAGGGGGCAAACGAGCAGTACGGAGCCATTTTCATGTTTATCGACGCCCATAGACATCCGCATAGAGGCTACACAGATGCGCTGTCGTCCTTTATCCTCCCACATCCATCGGTCTGAGAATAGGTCTTTAAATGTATTTCGACATTTTATTTCCACATTTTCAATTCAAAGTGACTGAAACCGCGGGCGGCAGCTAGTTATAAATTATAAATTACCACAATTAATAAAGAAATAATAATAATTAAATTACACGATTCTAAATTCAATTCTCCCGCTTTCGTACCATGAGATATAGTTTTAATTAATTAAACACGACTTGCAACTTTAATACACTCATAATATATGAATGCTTTATAACAAGTTCGAGAAAACAGTTTCACGCTAAATTAAAATCTCTTACAAGCAAATTAAAACTGGAAGTTTTAAAGCGTACTTTAGGCGTAGCCGCTTAATGATATTAAACTGTTGATTTATGTGCAGAAACGCTCTGAAAAGCCTTCTTGTTACTCTATGCAATATATTTGAGGTGAAATGCAAAATGTAATTACTTAAGTAAAATATGTAGGTTTTTATGCCTCCATCATTGTAAGGTGAAATTCTTCGGTTAATGGTCTCTTTTATTTGTTGGAATTAAGTAAATTAAATTTATTCAGACGTGATAGACAGTGTAGTGCTATTTGGGTTGTAAATCTTTGCGTTCGTTTTATTTTTTCTTTTCTAGAACAAAGGGTGAGATTGTAAAAATTTTCCATTCTAGTTTCTTATCTTCCTTAATTGTTTGAGGTTATCTGTATTACAATGTAGATAAGTGTTAAATATAACATTTTAACTTTGTTATTAATTAATTATTACCATCGTGTAACTGTTGTAAAGACTACATATTACTGCAATATCTTTACTACATTGCATATATTATTTTTTATAGCATAGGAGGCAAACGATCAGTTGGGTCACCTGATGTAAAGTGATCACCAACGCCCACAGACATCCGTAATACCAGAGGTTTAACAGATGCGTATTTATTTTCATTTTTATTATTATTTTATTATTAATAAATTCATAATATTATTATCAATAATTTTATTTCCAGGCAGTATGCCTTAGAACTACATGAATCAGGTTTAACAGCACGTTCACGACCACAGCGGTGCGAATTGCGGCGCGGTGAGCGGATCGTCTGTCTCTCTCTCACTCGCGCGTCGAGTATCGAGTGAAAGAGAGACAGACGATCCGCTCACCGCGCCGCAATTCGCACCGCTGTGGTCGTGAACGCGCTGTAATAGAGTCCTAGTGGACTATGGGGAGGTTGAATTAAAGAAGATCAACGGCACAACCTCTGCTTGTGTAGATTTTTTATCTTCTATAGTCATAACACTTAAAGCCGAGAACTGCTGGTTTTACCCAGAAAAATATGGATTTTATAGACTAGACTAAACAAAAGACATAGAAAACATTTGGGTTGCTTTTTGTGCTTACCACAAGTGAAGACTGACAGATGCCTTAAACTGCATATAATGATGATAAAAGACCTCATGCCATCTTCTCACAGTTGGTTTATCTGAAGCTCTCAGATGCGGCCCGACTGTAAACGAAGACAAGTACTTCCCTCATCAAATGAAACAGATTTGCTTGCAATTAATGTTTCAAAACGCACCTTTTCAAAGATAAATCACGTATACAGTTATATAGACAAAATTGGTACCTTTTTAAAGATCGTCACCTATATTACATGTTATTGTGTAAAAGTTAAAATCCTTCTTTTATATTATAAGAGGGCAAACGAGTAGTCGTTGCCACTTTCATGACTACCGCTATCAACACTGAAGTTATACGGAAGCGTTGCCCTCTCTCCTCCCATCTACTTATAATTGCTTTGTTTCTTTAATTGGTTATAACTGCAGAATTATCTTTCACTCCTCAAAATATATTCCAATCCTGAGTCCTTAACGAATGTTGCTAAATTTCTTTAATACTGCTCAAATATAGTTTGGCGGACGACAACGACAAACGAACGCGCTGTTTAATGATCACCGACGTCCATAAATAATGTAACGCAGAGGTTACACAGATTTCCCTCCTTCCTCTTTGCTATGAACCACCTGAAAACCCTAAAGAATCTCACACATCACCTGAAACACTTCAGCATGGATGTCTCTTTATTCCAGTATCTTGTGAGCGAGAGATACCTACATCCTCGATTGTCACGGCCGATTGTGGCTGTGTTGCACTGCTACAATAAAGCCTGCACACTTTTGTGTGTTTAAAACGTTACCATTACGTTTTAGCCACTCAAAAGCGTACAACGGAGTATATTTTTAAACTATCACCTATACATGTAGAGTTATTCAGCCATAAGACCGAGCGGTCGTGCCGTATCTGTCATCTGGCGTCACGGCAAACACGCCGTTACCTCGGCCGGTTTTATTGGACCGACGCGCGCACACGATATGCTAATAAAATGGATCCGAAAGCCGTTTACAGAATAAATAATGTAAGTATTTCAATAAACATTGGAGTTTTCGTGTGATGATTTCAATAAGCGCTTAATTACATTTCAAATCGGTTCACAATTGTTTTAATTGTGGGCTGAAAGGTAATTTAAAATTTCAATGGTCGATTGAAATTGTTGGAAGTTACTTTCGGTCGGGTGACTTGGTAAGTGGTTATACCGTGGGCTCAATCGTGTTTGGACTTGTTTTGGATAATAATAAACTAAGTTTCGTCATTGACTTGTAATTGGTAGTGCCTTTGCAGCGTTGTATTGGAAGCAGTCGGGCGCGACAAAGGATGTTTCGCTCGCGTAATTCGGTCGTAAAGTCACAGCTATGTTATATTTATTGCGGTTTGTACTGTTTGTAGCCTTAATGTGGTGTGTTTCTTGTGGCCAATATGAAGCGGGATAAGCATACGAACAGTTATTCTCATGACTACTGATACCCATAATCGTCATAAGGCTATAAAATACGTCGCGCCCCTTCCCCCTCCTCTCCATGAGCCACCGGATACTTACACACTGCATTAAATGCGACAGCAATGCATGACTATTCTAATATCACAGATCCGGTCTTCATTTCATGCACAAAGAGACCTTTAATAATAGACTATTTATCATAAACTAGATAGAGGCTGATCATAATGATTATACACGAACGCGTTCAAGATCGGTTTATTATAAGCTTCACTTAGTTCTAACGCCGATCTATTCTCTTCGTTCCAATTAACAGTCGGGAGGAACTTTCTGGAATCCATTTAAGATGTGCTAAATGTCAGATATTTAAATACCTTTAACTTTGAATAGTGGAAACTTTAAAATCGATATTGTGACTTTATACGAGTATTAATAATAGTTGTGCTCTACGTAAAATATGTCTTAACAGTATGTTGAGTAATTTTTACGTGAAAGTATAATAAACATACAAACTATTTCAGTTATTAAACTGGTACTTCTAGTTGTGCCAAATCAAATTTGCCACCCTTTTGTACCAAAATGGCAATTAATAAAACAATGAAAAAAAAAAGATTTACAACTATTTATAGGACTCCGAGTTCTGGAAAGTTACACTTTTGAAATAAAAAATTGAGAGTCGCGGAGTGGTTAATGCCTACAGCCCCTACATCAAACAATCGCTATCAAGAATGACTCCGAGGAAATGAGAACGAGCGGCCGGGGAGAGGAGATAAAAACTTTCACTTTTTCCGCAAATTCACGCCGGACGGATTAAGTGTAAAAAATATTCGTGTTTTCTGAAGAAACGCTTCAAATTGAACATATTGGTCTTCCTATTTAAAATATCTACCATGTGTATTAATGTATATTTGTCCTACAGCAAAATAAAAAATAAAATGTTTTTTTTTACTTTGTACCAAAAATAAAATAAAAATACAAAAGTCAACTGAATGCTAGTGATGCACATAAATAGGGGTCTCACCGCTAGTAGCGGTATCTCAGGTAGGTAGAGAAAGATAATACAGCGTATCTAACTAGATAGGAATTGACACAAGAAAGTATATCTATGATTGGAGATGTCCAAGTTAATTTGAAGTAAGATCTTTTTGAAATGAAATTATATGAAAAGGTTGTTTCTTGAATAGAAGCTCAGCTAAGAAAGTTCTAGCCTTAAAGAACTGGCTGCAAGGACCCTCTTAGGTTCCAGAATACAACCAAGTAAAGTAACCAAAAAGAGTTCTGCGATAATTTGTTAAATACGCAACCATTACAATCAAATTATTATTTTTCAGCAGTGTAAGCTTATTGGTTTGCATTGTCAGGATAAATAATGTATTTAGCTCAGACCAAATAAAAAGGTATGTAATGTTCAAAAATATACCCCAAAGCAAGGAATATAAAAATAAAATTACACACATTGACGACGGTGAAGCTGTTTTTCTTATTATAAAATGAGCTGTGTGGGTTGCCAGCCCTTGTTGACGTAATAATTATGAACGAATGTCGCTCACTAGTTGATACCGGCGACGCTGCGCCCACGAGCTTCATATGTTAATACAATTATAATTTTTTTTTCTTGTACACGGAAAAAGTACCAACAGTCTTTTCTTCTTTCTGTATATTGTTCTACATGCTTCATTAGTCTAAGTAGGAAAAGTCCCTTTTTGTGCGGTAGAATGACAATTATTATATTTAAAATATCAAGACACCACACATTAAGCTTTTTTTACTTGAATGGTAAAATAATATAAAAGCTATAGCAATAAATGAATCCATATGAAATTACAAATTAAACGTAGTTGCAAAATAATATGCAAAACTATTGGAATATTTTACGTTCTTTATTTAAAAATAATAATAACATAGTTCATAAACGACCACAATAAAACAGAAAAGTAACAAAATTTAAAAATCGAATATTTATTGCACTCTCATTATTTTATTTCTGACATCAATGGTCATTATTTTATTTCTGACATCAATGGTTTATCAAAAGAAACACCACAGCAATACATAACGACACCTTAAAGTTTACAAAACGTTTTGCGGTCACTTTATGCTGTGGCATTTTTATTTACGACCCGGAACAATATCTAAAGACGACTTGGGGTATACTAATATCGGTCGTGTGGCGCAGTCGATAGTCGACCTATCGAATAATATGACGGGCGCGGGCTACAGGCACGTAGGCAATAAGCCCCCGGCAGAGAGCCAGCGAGCTGGCCGGAAAAATAAGATTGCAGGGACGTTCTGACCGCGCGTGCTTTCAATTGCATCACGGGCTCACTCACTATTGTCAATATTTGCCTGGTTGTTTCATAAAAATATCTGTGCAATTTAATCGATATAATTAAAAAACTAAACCCAATTAAAGCGACTGCCATTATAGAAATTGAAAAAGGAATTCGAGGCGAGAAAATAAATAGCAAACAATATTCGCTTACGTGGTTAACCTGTTAAAACATATTCAAAAAGAAAACGTCCCGTAGAGGCGCGCCTTGTTTCATTTTACGATTTTATCGAAATAATCCGATCTTGCTTGTTATTTACTGCCGCCTTCCCTCAATTGTGACTCTCCGGGGCAAACAGCGGGGAACACACCAAATAATTGTGAACCTTATGTCACTTACTTTTTTGATAGTGAATCGCTTAAGGTAATCCAACATTTTGACTCCTTACGTACGTACGGCGGTATCGAAATGGAACTCTTTACGGAGAGTTAAAGAAATGAAACCTAAGCGTATAAGGATATATTTCACTTTTCTGTGTCGTTGGCAGTGTGATTGCGATCTTTTCTAATAAGAGGTCACACAAACGAACCTCTGGAGATTGAGAGGAAAAATCTAGGTGTTTTATTTCACATGAGACTGTGGTTGTGATGTGAGGCGAGGCGTGCTATCACAATAAACACTTTGCCGGTCGTGTGTATATTATTCATAGGCCAAAGGTTTATTCGCGTAAGGAAAATCGCGTATTCTATTTTTGCACTTATTTACAATTATGGTTTTTCCTTCTTTTGTGGTGTTTTTGTTGTGTACTGTTAAATGTTTGGAACGTAGTTTTGATTTGTCCATTTAGAGAATATTAATAAAACAATAAAAATTGTTTTTTTCTTACCTAGATGTAAAAAAATATTTATTTCTTGATTATATATACTGTTTGTTTATACATATATATACTCTTTTATGAGCTTGCTTGGAGTCTTATTTAAATGAATTCCATGGAACATATTTTATTAATTTTCCTGATTTATTTCAATTGTTTAATACACATAATTCCAGAACCTTATGAAATGAGCATTTTGCCAGAGTCCCCGTGTTCCATTGGGAATAATGGGTGGATGCCAACTCATATTATACAGATTATAGGTATTTGTAAAATTAACATTTCTATTCGACGTCTCTACAAAATAGCGTAGTTTTAAAAATAGTTGCCATTAAGGGTTCAAAATTCAAGTAGCAACAAGTTTGTGATTCTTTTCCAAATTAAGACCTTCCATTTTTTCCGACCATAAATTCCATTAAACCCACTGCGTTGCTCTAACGGTAATGAAACATGCTAAATATTTGCGACCTTTGCTAGTAAATCCCATAGTGTAATGACATACTTTAACTCTGAATAACAGTGATTCACACCCTGCGGGGTTTAAGGGGGGATGGGGTCCTACATACCTTATCGGATGTCACTTAAGATAGATATGGGGCAAAGCGTAAATAAATATTAGTACATTTCAACAATGCTTCGCACACAATATAGTAGTACAGAGCCAAAAAGTACTGATACCAGTAGTTTTTTTCTAAAAGGATATAACTTCTAAGTTTGTAATCAGTCCAAAGAAAACCTCTGTCTTTTTGTAACCCATTGGGTATTTTTGATTTTTTCTGATCTCAGTGGAGACCGTATGTGAGTTCAGTGTACGTTGACCACCAATAATGCAGACATACCGGTACTGCAGGCAGACCTTCTCACATAATTGATGGTTTGACACGATAGAAGAAGAAGATGCTCCGCCGCTTCTGAATTAATGCAAGTAGCGAAAGATTGGTGTTGTCATTCATTGAAAGAGGCCTATATCTAGGAGTTAGATACTTACCTAAAAATTAATAATTTTACGTTAAATTGTTAGCAAGAAAATGTAGAATCTTTTTGTTATTGTCGAATAACAAAAGGTACATTTACTTGTTTTTTTACCCTATTAAATAAATGTGTTCTGATTTTTAAATCTTTACGTTTATCCTCCTAGACATCATACCTTATCTACCCATAAGAGTTTAGTAAGAGGTAATATCACACTGCATGCTTACTTGCAGCTAAATGGGGCCGGCACGACCGGAGAGGTACCTCTCGCTTACACGAGACCGGCGTAAAGTGACAACTGTGCTGTCGCATTTCATGCGGTGTGTAAGAGGTGGGAGGAGAAAGGAGGGCAGCTCATCTGCATAGCCCCTATGCGGATGTCTGTGGGCATCGGTAGTCGTAAAAATGGCTCGGACTGCTCGTTTGCCCCCCTATACCATACCAAAAAGCTGTGTGTCAGCTCTAACACGCAACTCTCACTGCTTAAATAAGTAAAATAATTCTAAAATTAGAGATGCATAAGAAACGTAGCACAGTAAAAATTGTCCCTCACATTATTAAAATAAATAGAAAAGTTTTATATTAATTAAGTGTGAATATAATACTTTTAAATTTATGTTTATATGTTTATATGGTTTCTTTTTATATCATTTGCTGAATGTATGTTAAATAAAGTACCTACTTGAAATGTTGATCGTTGTGTAGGTACATATACTTTATCACATATAAACATCTTCTATTCTATTCTTTTATTTTCACACGGTCTTATTCATATTTTTTTTATACTACGGACCAAAACACACTCATAATTTAGCATACTCACAACAGACAAACAAAATCACATATAAGACTCTAATATATTAAAACTAGCTTCCGCCCGCGGCATCGCCCGCGTGGATTTCGGACTTCAAAAATCCCTATAAATTTTAACTTGTTATGTTATTCTGATATGAAAGCTATATTACTGTAAAGTTTCATGAAAATTCGTTCATTTGTTTTTGTGTGAAAGAGTAACAAACACACAAACTTTCGCATTTATAATATTAGTAGGATGCACATCTACGATTACTTTCTCGTTCAGTTCAAGAAGAACAGTATATTTTAAACATAGCAAAGTTTATAATAATTCACGTACAGACAAAGCAAGTACAGACGAGAACAAATATAATTTATAAGTTTTTCTTTTCAATGTTGTAGCACTACCAATGGCGGACGAGACCGGACTCCGATTGGTATGTAAGTAACGAGACGTAACGGCAAAGTTAGCTCATTACAACGGCCACGCCAGGGGAATGACAATGAAAGAAATTTTCACTTCCGCGTCTACGCTTATTAGCCGAGCACTGGGTGTGTAGCGATACTGTTTGTTTTCGTTTAGAACTTTCATATTAATTTATGGACAAATCTCCGATCTATATTATCAGTTTCTATTTTTTTTTT
>LUGF01046427.1:114466-136410 GCA_001625245.1 Calycopis cecrops | reverse complement strand
TAGAAGGGGGCACACAAGTAATCAGAGAAGGGGGCACACGAGTAGCCAGAGAATGGGACACACGAGTAGTCAGAGTCTTGCAACTTCAGTTAATAAATCACAATCCCCCGCTTTGTTTGCCACATACACAGCGCACATATTACTTTTAATCGGTGAATCTGTTTATTTACTGTAAACATAACTCCGAGCTATATCTTATAAAATATATTTATATCTACGATATAACACACTGTTTGTTTTCTCTGTCTCATGAATATGGGTAATCGTTTTGATGTTTTTAGAATGTTACTGTTAACAATCAAAGTTGTCGCGTTTTATTTACATCTTTGACAATTACGACATATCAGGTGCGTCAACGATGGTCATGGATGTGTTGAGGCTTTGGATGTCCAGGTGTCATGGGCTATTAAAATTAAAAATGTAATACAGTTAATCTTTCAATCACAGCTCCATAATTAGCCTTTTGAAAAAAATATTTGTTTCTTTGAGTAGTATGTAATTGTATTATCATAAATCGTTTTTAATTCCTTAGATTCATCGCACTTTAATAGAGGTAATTTAGCCTTTCTTCTTGTACAGCTTACGTAAGTTTAGAATACCTCGCTATAGAACTAACAATAAAGTTTCTTTTAATCACAATAACTTCAAAAGAAGTTAAAAAACATTTGGTGTATTTCTCAAACTAAAATAGTAACAGCTATTAATATAAGTACTTTGTATACTTGCAATGTCGGACATATTTTACTACGTCTACCTTTTATTACCCTTGTGATAGACATCCTGCCATTATTCAACGATAAAGCAAAATTTCATCTATTTGCGAGTGTCAGACACCAAACTGACACCAAAGCCAAAAATACTTAGATCGCCGTTTGAGGCTATGAAATATTTAGATTAAAATTTGCTCAGTCAGACGTACTGTGACGTGCCCTGTGGGCGCGGAAGTTTGGCTTGAAATTTTGAAAGCTGATGTCTATACATTAGACGTTATTGGCACTACCCTTATCATGCAACATCATGGATCTGATCTGGACAGATTTCAACGAGGGTTACATGACTCTAGATGTGTGTTGTCTATACATCTACACAAGTAATTAACATTGGAGTGTCTGTTTGTAATAAACGAATAACCGCTATTCAAATATATAAATTTATATACGGTACATATACTAAAATACTTTTTTATAATTTTCGCTGTCTGTCTGTTTGTTCCGGCTAATCTCTGAAACGGCTGGACCAATTTTGACAGGAATTTTAACGAGTAAAGTAGGTTAATTTGTTTATTAATGTAATTTTTAGATTACACGCGGGCGAAGTCACGGGCTATTAGTTTTATATACATCTATACCTGTATAATAAAATTGAATCACTTCCTACCCCTATTGTCTTCTGATTAGATTCGATGCGAGTCCCAAAATACTTTCAGCCTTTCCCTCGGGCTACGTACGATGATTTTATGTAAGGGTCACAGTGGTCGCCGCAGTAGTTCCTAGCGACACACGAGTAGCTGCGGTGGTAACAGGGGGCATTTTTTTAATGGACATGTTAAACAAAATAATACAAAATAAATATGCTATAAGCATAATATGACAAATTTAAATAAAACAAGAAGACAAGCTAATTATTTTTAAGATTAAGCATTTTTTCAAGGTGATGCTTCACCTTTGGTAAGAGGTAATGTCACGCTGTATGTCACATATGCCTGGGGAGATACCTCTAGATTACACGATGCCAGCGTAAAGCGACAGTTATGCTGTCGCTTATCGTGCGGAGGAATGTGTATTACCTCTATAGGGATGTCTAAGGGTAGTCGTCAAATGGCTCCGACTGCTCGTTTGCCCTAACATCGTCGGCTCACTGCAAGAACTGTTAAACATACATTTACGAAACTTTGAGAAGTCATTTTTTTCATTAGTTTTTCCTTAATAACACTATATGTATACCTAATATATTGTGTTATCATTAAATAATTGATTTTTTTAAGTTTTTTTAATGTATCAATGAATTCTTTCAGTAAACCGACGATATACTATACGAAAATACATTATCGTAATATTACTGACATCATCATCATCATCAGCCTATTGCAGTCCACTTTTGTTACTGACATCGAAGCATATTAAATAATTACATTAAATCCGGACACGCATCACGAAAAGCGACATAACCCATCACTTCAAGGCAGTATTATGTGAGCTAGATAGTACCTCAACGGTGGTAACCATCCAAATTCGTCTGCAATGCAGCAACGCA
This sequence comes from Calycopis cecrops, assembly GCA_001625245.1. Taxonomy (NCBI): domain Eukaryota; kingdom Metazoa; phylum Arthropoda; class Insecta; order Lepidoptera; family Lycaenidae; genus Calycopis; species Calycopis cecrops. The sequence goes on along the minus strand of LUGF01046427.1, from coordinate 134,157 downwards.
CAGACCACTCAAGCCTCAACATTAACAAGCAATAAACATAAGGATCATAAGGAAAGCGTTTAATGTGTGATGACACTTATTTTTATTTGCAGGTAAGCAAAGTTCCTCGTACTCTATTACATATTCTATTTCCCATTGAAACTCCTTTCTAAAAGGATTTTCTATGGTACAAGTTTAAACAAGTTTAGGGCGAAGTTGTCGATCCCTTTTCCGCTAGCTTAGCTGAGGAAAAAACAAACGCTTATTTAACAATTCACTTTATTACTTACGTGAATTATTACGAGTCTTTATTTAAATAATAGTATTTCCATTCTTATAAAATAAAAGGTAGTGCCATATTTATTATAGGTGAATGGCCTCTCACTTTTTGTCTGCAATACATCATTTACACTGTCTACTGTTAACGTAAGAGTAATCATCATCTTCATCAACACCTGTCCGTATATATAAGTTGATAAGTCGAGAGTCCTGTTTTCAAAATTGTGATTTTTGTCGCGATGGTTCTAGAACCTTCTTGGCATAAGAATACTCCTCTATTAATCGAGTGTATGATTAACAGGCCGTAAAGGATTAAGTCCAGGGATTAATTATAACCACTAAATTGTTAATATCAACATAAATACCATATATATACAGTTACTTTACTAATAAATATTTTCTTTCTTTCTTTCTTCTGTGCTTCTTAGAATAATGTAATACAAAAACAGTGTGTGTTAATTCCGACTGTGAGACCGACGCGCCTGGTGTTTATATAATAGCGACTCGAAATATAAAGCTGAACTGAAAGGAGATAAGCGATGTAAGCGCGCTAAAGCGTTACACTGAAGTTTTTTTTTATAGTATAGGGGACAAATGAGAAGTCGGTCACCGGCATGCAGACACAGACAGCTGCAACCCCAAGGGTTTTGCAGTTGCGTTATCGGCCTTTAAGACGAGAGTAGGCTCTTCTTCGTAGGTCCGTTCTATTGTACAATCACTGTTTCACAGGAATTTACTGATTTTCTGCTCCGTGCTTAAATCTTTTCTCAAGAAGTAAATCAGAATAATTTTGTTTTAAATACGAAATGAACCAAATATTCGAGGTTATATTATGAACTTAGATCTAGGTACATGCATATTAGCGTGTTCACATGCAATAAGCTGGAAAAACAGTTTCTGATATTGCCCATGTGATCATGTAAACAGTTTTATTTCAAGATTTTATTATATTTTTTTATGGTATACGGATGTATTTTCATGACTACCGACGCCCACAAACATCGGCAAAGAGGCTATACAGATGCGCTGCCCTCCATTCTCCTCCCACCTCCATGGGCCACCGGCTACTTAGACACCACTTATTTCTAAGATATTTAGTTGTAAGAGATAAGATATATCTTTGTAGGAATCGGTGAATTTCATATTTGATACTGATAGTTTACTTTTCATGTAGGCTAGACAAAAATGTAGAACAACGATAATAATCTATAAAGGAATCCCACAAATAGAAAAAACAAATATTTCTTGTGCTATTAAATTTATTTTCAGTCATAGGCCAAGTCTAGTGTATAATGGCATTTGTTGTCATCGCTATAAATTAAAATTAATTTATAAATAAATAGAAATATATTTATTTAATACTATTATAACCTTATAACGGTACTAGATGGTCAATAGTAAAAATTAGTTCAAATAAAGTAATAAAATGATAATTATAGCTTAAAATATTAACGCTGATATTGAGAACTATCACTAAAGATATTCAGGAACATTTTTTTAGTTCTACCATTACTTTAAAGTATGCCTTCGTTGCAATGCAGTCGACTTGAGTGGGGAAATAGGTGAAAAGCACACATTTTTTGTCTCTTTTTTCTATTATTTTATAGTGAAATCCAACCTAGATTAATCGGTAAGCTGTTCTCAAGGGACACATTTTCACTAAGCCGTGGATGTTCCACTAATTTAAAATAGATTATAAAATAACTGAGTCTCAAAGTTATTGAACTAACGCTAAAAACTAACATCGAGGATATTTCAAGATATTCTAACAGTAACGAACTGCTCAAGTTAATTTGGATTTTATGGAATATGTACCCCAAAGATGTAGTAAAGATAATGGAGTAACAGAATTTATGTATCATAAAAACAAAACTAATTTTCTTTATAACTGGCTGGTTTTTTATTTGCTGTTTTTTGTCGTGCATAATATTTGCCGCGTAAGACTGGAATTCAGCGGTAAACCGTAACATTGGTTATATCTGAGCTAATAGTATTGCACTGAAGTGATACTGTCTACAAAACTTTTGACTGGAGTATTGGAGGTTTCTAGTTGGGAGAATCTTATACAATTGGCAGATCTATATTCAATAAAGCACTTTCATACGTTTAATATATATAAACCCATTAAAATAACAAGTCACTTTATAAATAAGAGTAACTTGTGTTACTTTTATTTAATACTAGCTTTTGCCCGTATTTTTCAATATCTATCCTGTCCTCTCTAATATTCCTGAGAGTATAATAATTATGTTCAAATTTCATGATGCCCTGTTGAGTAGTTTTGACGTGTGCGTAACAGACTATACATTCATATTCATAATATTAGTAGGGATATATGTAATCTTACCGTGTCTAATTTTACTATTAATTAGAAGTGCAAATATGCTAAAACTATAATAAAATCATACGGTTCACATAAATGTCTATACATTAACGCTAAGCCTTAAGGGAGAGCAAAATAAATTATATCAAAGAGTTTGGGGCGCGCATAAAATGTCGCGATTGACATTGAAATTGAAAGGTATAAAGTGTGTATTTGTAGCAAATAGGCGGACGTGTCATGGAACAGAGACTACAGGAAGGCTTTAGGACAAGCGATGTGCGACAAAGTTTTTATTTCCCCGGGGACACACCGATCGTAGTGCCGCCCAGGTGCTCGGCGCTCCCCACACGGAAACCTATATTATTTGTTTGAAGGAAACTTTCTGGTCTCGTGCGAGATAAGTAAATTATGTTTGTGTCCCGGATGCCAGCTTCTATTCAATGTTCGTTCGCGTCACGACTTGTTGTAGAATGGAATTGTTGCTTATTGATTATACTGTAGGTATAGATTCCGCGCTCCGCGTACTAAATGTTTATTGCTATAGACATTTTATTACTTCAGTTGCGAATAAAATTCCTATAGTCATAACAATTGTCTCGTAAATGTCTTATAAGCGTAATGTTAATATTTTCCATGTTTATATGTAAATTTATCTTAATGATTCGGATTTATTTTATTTCATTATTTCTTTTATTTATTTGTACATTCATTATCATCAGATAGAAGATAATATAAACGTTATATGTAATACGGTGACAATATTATTGATTTTAATTTAAGTTCCACGGCTTCTAGTTCTACTTAAAATCTAAGGCGAATAATTACTTTTTTTTTCGAGGTACAAAAAATTTTATTCCAGATTCTAATCTTAAAGATTTAGAAAGATTAGAACAAACATACATCGACATTTACAACATTTATAGGATAACGAACCAGAGAGTTTCATTGTAATGATAAATGGAGATCATCAATTATCTTATATATTTTTCATATAAGCATTTAATTTCATATATTTATGAATATAAAACTAGTTATTATAGAATAGCTATAGTAAAATATGGAACAAATCTAGATTGTATAGCTCTACTAAATTATAAATGCTAATGTTCCTATCACCATCATCATTAGCCGGAGAACGTCCGCTGCAGGTCATAGACCTCCCACAAAGAGCGCCATAGGTCACGATGCCACTTGTAACCAGCGGCTCCCCACCACGTTAACCAAGGCGTCAGTCCACCGTTTGGGGGCTGCCCAACACTTCGTCTCCCGGTGCGGGACCTCCACGAGAACTTTTCTCCTACAATTTTTAAGTTTGTATGCATGGTGTGTTTAGTTTGGTTCGATACAGATTAGACAGACAGAAAAAAATATCCCAGGAAAATAGAATAATTCCGTTTGATACTCGGGCTTTTACTAGAGCGCAACCCCATGACACATTTACCCCCCTAATAATAAACATAGAATAACTTTATTCAAGCATTAACCTAAACAATAAACTGACATTTGTCAAATTCCATATTAAAAAAACACATAAAATGTATGGAATTTGACCGATGTCAGTTTATTACTAGGTTAATGGAATGAAGCTATTCTATGTTTATTAATAAGGAGGTTAGTGTCTAAATAAACCATGCTAATCCTTTCTTCTTTTTCTTCTATCGTGTCACTGTCATAATTGTTTTCTACAATAAATATTCTATGCTAATCCTTTAAAACTGTCTTAATATAATGAATTACAAAACACACCAATAGAATTTGAACAAGACGTATTATGAAATTGCAAGATCGCGACTTAGATAATTACTTCATATATTATTCTACGCGAGTGGAAATATAATGTTCGTATAATTTTCGAATCAATTACATGTTCCATTATACTTCAGCATCAACTTTCGCATTTCGCTCCATCTCCACCGTGCCATGTAATGATATCAAACGTCTGTGCAACATTTAATAAAACAATATGCTAAGTACGAGAAGTTCACGTTTCCCTCTACCCGCACTCGTTACGAATTTGAATTGAGAATTGTTTCGAGTGTGCGGAAGGTTGATAAATCTAATTTTTCCGCGCTACAAGTCGGGAGTTTCTTTATGAAAATTATTCGCCCGATCTTTACTTGAAAAGTTAGAATAAACTGTCCAATCGTGACTTACATCGTGATTGGTTCCGGTTGCATCTGGTAAAGAAATATTAGGGATCTTTTAGGATATTTTACAGTAATTAAGCTTATACTTACGTACTGGCTATAATTAATATAGAAAAGGCTCCTGTGTCTGCAACACAGCTCATACTAGCGCAGACCCAGACGTTCACTCCCTCTTAATGAATGTAATACCGTTCTCATTATTAAATTGTTTCAAATTTGAGATCATTTAGTATTTCAAATACAATTTTGTTGTTGTGGAAATTTCTGGTTCAAGACCTAAAAGAAACTTTTACAAAACATTGGTAATTCTGCTTGTGTGTTAATCAATAAACTTATACCTTATTTTTATTGTTAAAATAAATAAAAAAAAAACATGTAATCTATATTTTTATGATCTTTTATTTTTTGTTCTCTTTATTTTTTTTCGTACCCAATTCGCCCTTCACGCCGAATTGAGGCGAAAAGAGAAAGGAACCATCTGGTGTTTAACAACACATGTAAATTGATCGCCACCAATGAGCTAGTCTTCTCTTATTTTGGGTAGCTTCGTGAGAATGCGACATGACTTTTATGTCATCCTACTAATATTATTAATGCGAAAGTTTGTATGTTTGTTTGTCTCCTTCACGCAAAAACCGCTGAACCGATTTTCATGAAATTTGGCAAACACAGAGAAAAAAAATTGAAAAAATGTTCCTATGGGATGCCATGGCATGATTTTCTATTTTCCACGGGATCGAAATTTACGCGGGTGAAACCGCGGGGCGCAGCTTTATTTATATATATTAATTTTATAAAGAGAAAAATTATATTTTTATATATTTGTAACTAACAAACCTAAAACCTGATCCCATTTCTTTCTTTCACCATTAGAATGTTACATTAGCCGTGAGAAACAGGATATATTTTTATTTATTTCCAAAAATAGAGCCGGCACGAAGGCAGTCTTTTTTTTTGTTTGCTATAAAATTATCATTTTATAAATTTATTAAACATAACTTCTTGTATTATATGAAATCAAATATACTATTGTTAAATTATTATAATAAAAAAGATACAATAATTCTCAAGAATAAGTTAAACAAAAACATAATACCACATTGTAAAAGAAACAATCCATCAAATCGCTGTAAACATGATAGCAACAAATCGCAGTGTTCAAGTAAATCGAGCGCACCGCTAACGTGGAAAGAGTACATTTATTATGTCGAGTCACGGTGCTCATTTGGCTTTTAGAGATAAAATTAAAATTTACGCTTTGCCCAAAGCAATTTGTAACCACCCGTTTTACTTCACGCGGAAAATAGGCTTTGGTTTATCCACTTTTACATTCATTTCCATAAGTGGTATACAATCAGTGATCCCACCACTGCCACCAATGCCACTATTGTCTCGATCTGATCAAACCAACGTATATAACCATTAGCTACAAAAGGATTAATTACTTTGTATGTTTTATCAAACACATTATCAATACCCAATGCAAATGATTTATTACATCCTGCGGGTGCCGCATCCCTTCATTACGAAATAGGTGATATCTGCGGCTGTGTATATAAATTAAAATGGCGTCATTTAATTAATAAATAGCTGTAATTAGTAGATGACGCCGTTACGGGCGTTTTAATAAAGATAGGCTTTTTTACAATTTCCATTCGACGTACTCAATTTTAATTGTATGAAATGAATTTTCATACGGCACAATGATAAACTATTTAATGGTTTGCCTTGCATCTCTGTTCGCTGGATCGTATAAAAGTTCATAAATAGTACTAAAGTTTTGCTTATTTTTACTACATAATATAATAAATATTTTACTACACAGAGATTTTTTATTTGCTTAGAGATATGTGTAAAATGGTATAGCTAAAATAAAATAGATTTTTGTTGCTCCAATGAACATTTAATTCATTCATTTTATAATTTTAAGCAATCCATCAAATCGCTGTAAACATTGAACATGAACATTTAATTCATTACATTACTAAACGCAATTTTAATTTTTCAATCCTTTTCACAATACATATTATTTTAAAATTACACAACACGATATTTTAATGTGCATTATAATTTGTTGAAAGAAACACGAGAAAATGAGAAACGCGGGGATAATTTGTCAATGAGGATTCATTGTTGTTTGGTTTAGTGTAACCCGCTAGTGAGGCTGATAAATGTCCTTTCAGAGTGCGCCGTCAGTAAATCGCGGTTGCCTGCCCACAAGATATATTGTGGACCCAAGACTCCTCCTGCGGAACCCTCGCCCGAATTACTTCAAAATTAAACATTTAATGACCATTACTCATAGTTCCCATTTGCACGTTTTACAGATTCGTTTAATAATTTACTCTCAAGTGATTTACCGTTGCGATTGGTGTATACAAGGTTTATTTTGTTTTGTAAATAAGCAGTCAAGATGCTTGAGTGTGTGTGTGCTAGGCCCTCTTCTTTTCTTATTATATATTAACGACTTACCCAGTATCACCTCTCATAAATGCATTCTTTTTGCCACATTTCCATAGTAATTAAATGTAATAATGAATTGACATATAATCTAGACATTAATAATACAACAAAAGACGTAACAGAATGGTTAATAGATAATGAATTAAATGTAAATATTAAAAAAACGATGTACATGCAGTATTTTATGAAAAATGGTAGGGGGAAAAATATTAATATAAATTATGATGGCAATAGTATTAGAGAAACTGATTCAGTAAACTTTCTTGGTATTACTATAGATAATAATCTATCATGGAAACTTCACATCGACAAAACTAGAAAGACCCTGAACAAATATGTGTATGTTCTTAGACGCCTGTCGAAAACTGTTGGTCATGAAACGGCTCTAATTGCATATCATGCATTTGTAGCCTCGTCCTTGAGGTACGGTGTAATTGTCTGGGGTAACTCTGTAGACATAAAACATTTATTTATAGCACAGAAGAAATGTGTCAGAGCAGTCTGCGGAGCCAGTCCTTTAGACTCGTGTAGGCCTCTGTTTAAAGAACTAAAGATTCTCACGCTTACATGTTTATACATTTATGAGATAAGCATATTTGTTCATAAAAATATGTCAGATTTTTTTATAAAAAAAAGTCAGATGTTATGTAGGAATACCAGATTTCCCGATAAGTTAATAATGCCTTCTTACAAAAGTACAACAATTTCTAAAAATTCTTACTGTATGTCAATTAAAATATATAATAAATTGCCTGAGGATTTGAAAACAGTACCCTTTAAAGTATTTAAAAAAAAATTGTACAACTGGTTAATGCAGATGTGTTTTTATTCATTAAACGAGCTTTTCAATTAATCAACTGTAATAATATGTTCCGCTTTAAGGTTTTGCCAATATTTTCTGACATTGTATAATTATAAATTTAGTAAGGTTGTAGTAGTAGATTTGACAATTTATTTTTAGTTTCCAAATTAGGTATAAGATGTGACATTTTTGGAACTAATAATATTATTTGTCCTAAATTGCTTGAAAATTAATATATTTAATATTAATTAATATAATTACTTTGACATTCTTGTACATCTTAAATTATTTGTATTTTTTTATTTGATAATTTTATTACTTGACATTTCTCCTATGACATTAAAAACTCATTAATTGTGTTCCCTTTTGATAAGCATTGTAATTTATGATGGCAAATTCTGTCGGAGGCGATAATGTCGAAGACCACAAGTGTGTAGATTAATTTTATCATTTATTGTCTTTATTGTAAAAACCTACTTAATGTTGTTTAAATAATGTTTGCATACTATCTAAGTTAAAAGTCTCAGCTACAATATTTTATAAACCAACACCCACTGTACTACTTTTATGGCAAACGAATAAATAAATAAAAAAAATAAAAAATAAATTGATAAGTGACTTTCGATGTTTTAATACATCTGGATCGGTGGGTATAGAAAATGTGTCGTGCGTTATTTTCTCAAATAATTATTAAACTTCATTCCTTGTCCTATTACCCGTTTTCCCATAGAAATGAAACATTTTACCGCGGTAAAAAGTAGCTAGTGTTCATTAGGGATTATGTCGGCTTCTAATGGTAATTTTTTTTCAGATCGATCTAGTAGTTTCGGAGCCTATTCAATACAAACAAATAAATATTTCCTCTTTAGAATACTAAGTGTACATTGTGTAAATAGTCTTTGGATATTTTATTTTACATTGTGCTCCATTAGATTAGCCTTAGGTACTCTGGACAATGTACTTTGGTCCCAGTATATAACGATAGGGGAAAACGAGGGGATAATATCCCATAATATTATTCACGGCCATAATTACCTATCCGGTGGTAGATGTATCTACATGTTTAGATACGATTCAATTATTTTTACAGGTCTTTGGCAAATATAATTAAAGGGAATTACATGATATATTTTTGTTGTTTCTACACTGTCGTGGTAGTGTATATAAGAAACTAGCCGTGCCCTGCGGAAACACCGACGTCAAATTATAAGGTTCACCCCCATTTTCACCACTTTAGGCTTGAATTTCTAAGAGTTTCTTAGAATCCTTCTTTATCGAATATTATGTTTTCCTTATATAATACGTCGCGTTACTAAAAATAAATAATCAATTTACGTTCATATCGCTATTCGTATAATAGAAAATTAAAATCGATATTATTTTCCATTATACTGACCTATTGAGCGGTTTAATTATTTCGTTTTCCAAACTATTCGCCAAGTTTGACGGAGGTTACGTTTAATTTGCAAACGCTACAGTTTTGGAATCATTCTCGGCTTAGTGTGACCGCAACAAGCATCACACCCCAACAAGAACAAACAAAGTAATTAAACACATCAAACGAGGCCAAATTGAAGCTGAGAGCCAAAGCGGTGGCCTGTCTATAACCACCAGAGAATAGGAAACGTTACGCTCTGTAGAATATTACGAGATGTAACCGCTGACCACAGGTTATTAAATCTCGCGTTACAAACATGGGATATGTGAAATGTAACTGTATTGGAAACTACAGATGATATATGACAGTCAGCTGGCTTAATTGTTACACGTGTTATGCTAGAGGTTGCGGGTTTGAATGCCGCACAGGTTGTTTAGTTTTTTACTAGGAAGATTTTATTTAGACGATATTCAGAGACATTTTTAGTGGGATCTGGAAGATCATACCACATCTTGGGATTAGTACCCTCCTCCCAGACTGTTTCTGTACCATAATTATTGTAAATCCATACATTGTATTGTATTTATATCATATGCAAATGTATTTGTATTTTTATATTTTTGAATTTTACATCGGATCACAACATGAGGCCCGCTGAGTTTGTTTCGCCGGTTCTTCTCAGGACAGGGCTAGGGTTGAACCGGGTGGTAGATTAAATTGTTGACGTTCAAAAAGTAATTCCTGCAATTCTATTTTGAATAAAAACTTTTCTTCTTTCTTTCTTTCTTTCACTATTTAATAGTGGGATCTATTTTTTCGGATGGATCGGATGTACCTATAATTTTATTATGAAAATTGTAACACGGGTAAAACAAAATTTAAGTGAATATTGCTCATTACAATAAAAGAAATTTTAACCAATTATATCGCGGCTTGTTTATTTTACGTACCCGACATTTCAGAAGCTTTACTACCATGGTCGCTGGTGGACTGACAACCTGTGAAAATCTATTAAAGTTGTCTTATTGTATTGTTTTTTTTTCTGCCTCGCGTTGAAGATTAAATACGTACCCACTTACGAATCAATATCAAACAAATCGCATAAATTGTGCCAATTTCTACCTCTTTATTATCATAATAATACGACACACTAAACAGAACATTCATAACGCGTGACATTGTAAAACACCTCTGGCCGACGTCCGATTCGTCATGGATTTGTGAAAATCGCATGGATAGCATCGCTGACCCAATAAATGTATAATACTAATCACTTTTATATAATAATCCCAAACAAATATTGTGATTAGTTTCACTAGATTTGGCCTACCTGCCTATAGGCGGAAATAGGACAGAACGCAAATATTTCCAAATATATTATCAGGCAGTCACCGGGGAGATCCAGAGATATAATACCGGTTCATCTGATAACAAATATCGAAATTCTACGCTGTCATAATTAATGTTAATATGTGTTTCTATTTCAAATGAGATATTAAAACTGACTTAGAAATTACAAGAGTAGCATATGTATAATGTAATAATATTATCTCTATACCTATATATAAAACGCAACGCGTGTCACAGTGTTGATTATCACGCTCCTCCGAAACGGCTAGACCGATTCTCGTGAACTTTGTGTGAATATCTGGTACAGTATAAAAATTGGTACACAGGTTTTTTTTTGTTTGTATCGGCTTCAAACTAAGCAACATTTTTTTAATAATAAAGATTCATAGGTAATTTATTTTATTTTTGACGTCTAACGAAGTGCTAGTATTTCTTTATGTTTATTTATTTATTTATTTATTTATTTATTAAATCACATTCCAGCTAATCAAACCTCTGAGTGTACAAGGATAAGGTAAAGCAATAAAGTATAAACGTGTACGAGTTAAGAAAATTAACATATAATTTAAAAGCATCGGTCGGTCTCTCCATATCCTATACGAGGGGTTTGTTTATTTTTCTAATTATATCTTTCCCTGTGGCTCATCAGTTTCCTGTGGGTTGCGGCAAATGCAATATCAGCTCACCTATTGGATTCTGTGTTTTATGGGCAGGAAATTATTTTAAATGAACAATATTATTCAATTACAATGAAACAACTTTAACGGATTTTATCGCGGTTTATTTAATTACTAGCTTCCGCCCTCGGCTTCGCCCGCGTGAATTTCGGACTTCAAAAATGATTCAAAATTATAACTTATTATGTTATTCTGATATTAAAGCTATATTACTGTAAAGTTTCATGAAAATCCGTTCAGTAGTTTTTGTGTGAAAAAGTAACAAACATCCTAACAAACTTTCGCATTTATAATATTAGTAGGATTAAACATGCTCGATGTTTTAGAAGCTTCACAGCAACCATGCTCACGGGTGGACTGAGAAGTGAAATGACAGATGTCACAAGTTAATAAAGCATACGAAGATTTATAATCATTAATATATTTGTAATTGTTATAAATGTTTTTATTGTTATAAAATGTATAAATGTTATTATTAATAATATTCAACTTAAACGAGAATGTAGTATGCTTTTTAATAAAATACGGGCACAAACGAATAGGATCCTTATGATGGCTACCGAGGCCCATAAACATCCGAAAAATTGTATTGAAGGGCAACTCTTTTCTCTTCTCTATTGGGCCATCGGAAATGCACAAATCACATGAAATGCGACACAAGACAACATAATGCGGAGATATATCATGTGAGCGAGATGTGTTTCCCCTGTCGTGCTGACCCAATTGCAAAGATTCCTGTATATAAACTCTACAAGGGAAACTAAAAAAGTCGTACTTTTGCAGTATGCATCGGTTGACACAATCAATATGCGTGAATCAAAAGAAGGCAACGCACAAGGTGACAATAATATATTGAAATTAAATAGAAAACCACATATAGGTGCTTTATAAACCATGCATACATAGGTACCATATTATCATATGGGATTTTTGTAAAATTTATGCGGTACAAAAATCCAAAATCCAAAGTTCGTGGCTCCAATTTCTTCGTTCTTAAGAACGTTCTTAAGAGCAGACCTCGACGGTGGAATTCTTTTTCCACATTACTATAGCCTGATTCTTTTTGGCTAGTAGCTTTAATTAGATAGCATAAAAAAATTACATGATATTTAAAAAAAAAGTTAAAAAAAAAACACGCGTATATAATGATGTTAGTGTATAATCTTAAGTCATTTCTGAGATTAGCACAAACATTTTACAGTTACAGTTTTATTACTATTATATACATATAATATAATAGATATTAGGTTGTAATTAGTAGATAGTAAGTTGTTAAATATAAGTTAATGAAGTAAGTAGGGGAAACAAGCACATATTTTACTGGATTATGTGTTATCACCAACACCCCAGACCTCTCTTATCTTATTAAAGTATAGCTCATTCTATTATACTAAACGTTCGGTATATAAATGTGGAAATAGTTTTTCTTTTATGAAGCTTAGTTGTGTTAATTGAATGTGTATATAATCTTTAATGGAGTGCAAAAATTGAAAACGGTTGTTTTTTTATTTTTTATAAGATTTAGTGTATATTGTAAATTGTATATTATATAGGAATGTATTTGTATATTTCTAGAACTGATTATTTAATTCAAGAGGCCCGCTAAGTCCGCAGGTCAGTGCTAGGATTAAATGGTGGTAGATGTAATTTTTGACGGTTAAAAAGTAATTTAAATAATTTAAATAAAAACGATTTCATTTCGAGGGTGATGAATTTTTTGGAAAGTCACATAAGATACAATACAAATAATAAATATGCCACAGTTTGAATTGCATAGCTAAGTAACTTCTACTACATCATATTCTAATATTCTAACGTCAATTCTGTCCACAAAAACAAATAACTTAACACCATCTTGGATTGTGCTATTATTTGATTAAATCAAATAAACGTTCTTCAACATCGTCAGTGTAGATTTTCGAGTGTAAAACGCTTTAAGTTTGTCGGTCGTGTTTTTTCTGCGTCAATAGCATCGCGGAGATTAGGCGTGCCCCCGGGCGAGCCGCTTTGATGCCGTTTGAACGAAACAAAAGTTGTTTCAACAACAATTTTATTGACTTACAACATTGTGGTGTTTGAAACTTTCGCTCTGGTTGCTTTGATTTTATCCATGTGTTCTACAATTTTTTAATTCAATATAAAAGTGTAATCACTCATTTTTATTGAATTACACAATTGTAGTAAGTTAACTTTTCTTCGTTAGTCAAACGTACAACTACAAAAGCAAACAAAAGGTACCAAGGCTAAATACTTTTTTTTATGGTATAGGGGGGCAAACGAGCAGTCAGAGACATTTTCATGACTACCGACGCCCATAGACATCCGCATAGAGGCTATGCAGATGCACTGCCCTACTTTCTTGTCCCACCTCCATAGGTCACCGGCTACTTACACACAACACGAAACGCGACGGCACAGCTGTCACTTTACTCCGGTTTTGTGTAAGCGAGAGGTACCTCCCCGGTCGTGCCGGCCCAATCCGGCTGCATGCATGCATGCAGTGTGGCACTACCTCTTACTAACTAAATATTTACAGCTAGTGATAATTAGTAGTATGTATTTAGCCTTAGGACCCTTGAAATTTAATCATGATCAAACTAGGTAAACTTTGGATAATCACAAAGACCTTCATTCGTGGCTGTAGGACATACAATTTACCCGCTTTGAAATTGGACCTGGAAGATATTAAGGCTATTTATTAATAGATTTCACCTTAGATCTTATTTTATCTGTCCCAAAAAAAAAGAAAGATTCGTTTTGAAACTACCGACGCGTATTAACGTGATCATATTATGCAGATGCGTAGCCCTCCTTTACCCCATTTTGCCAACGAGCAATGCCGTAGTCAACTTGAGTTTCAAGTTTAGTATACAGGTTTCCTCACGTCGCCTTAACAAAACACATGACTTCCTCGAAATACACAAAAAAAAGGGAAGGGAAAGAATGCAACACGTCTGTGTAATGCCGATGTCTATAGGCATCGGTAGTCATCCAAAGGCTACAACTACTGGTTTGTCCTCTTACTACTGGATATTATACACACACAATTGGATATTGAGTGTATCAACTTCAACATCTATTCGTCTTCTATTAATTTATTCTTCATCAATCTATTAACTTCTACGAAGGTAGAAAAGGTTCTTTACAATTTATGGTGTACAGAGATCACACGTAAAGCGATGTATGTGTCTCTTCACAAAGTGATGTCTTAAGTTTACGCTAATGGTATTACATCACAAAAGCTTTACATTTCATCAACACCGATTTTTCGAGCCAGGTTACCGAGCCAGGCTCTGATGGGACCGATACCATCCTATGAAGCTACATCATCAATGTGACAGTGAAACAGTTCAGGTATGAAAAAAACTGCTGGACATAGGTTTCACTCAATGGAATCCAGCTGGCAAACCGTTTCACACGACTAAAAATTACGACAAATTTCTGTTTTGAGATAGAAAGTTTTTTTTATGGTATGGGGAGGCAACGAGTAGTCGGAGCCATTATCATGACCACCGACGCCCATAGACATCCGCAATAGGCTACACAGATGCGCTGCCCTCTTTTCTCCTCCCACCTCCATGGGCCACCGGCTACTTATACACCGCACGAAACGTGACAGCACAGCTGTCACCTTACGACGGTCTCGTGTAAGCGAGAGGTACTTTCCCGGTCGTGCCGGCCCAATTCGGCTGCATGCAAGCATACAGCGTGGCACTACCTCTTCCTGAAAGTATTTATACATCATTCCAGATCATACAGTTGCCAAAATCTATTTGGTAGTATTTGAGTAATAGGATAACAAACAATCACAATTACGGCATTAGTCGGATATGCGTAATAAAAAAATCATAGCGGGTTACATTTATAGCGAATAAGGGGTTAAAATGTTGTAACATTGTAAATCGATATTTCGGTTCAAAACTTTCTCTCAAATCTGTTTGGTAATAATTAAGGAATAACAAACATACACACAATCACAATCACAATTACGATATTAGTAGGATATGCGTAATAAAAAAACCATATCGGGAAACATTTATTCGCTATAAATGTGCTATAAATGTATGAAGGGTTAAAATGTTGTAACATTGTAAATCGATATTTTGGTTTAAAGCGGCGGGCGCGGGTCCGAGCGGCGAGTGCTGACACGGCTTTTGACTAATGTCGTCTATTAATATATCCCTTGTAATTAATTGTTTACATGTCGGAGGATCCGCCTCGTGTTAATGTGAAATGCGCAAATAAATTTAAGAATTAACGACGCGTGCGAATGGTCATCGTCGTGACAGACCGCGTTGGCATCAGGTCAAAATTAGGGAGGAGGTGTCATGATGCAGCCGAATTGGCTCGCATGGTCGGGTGGTACCTCGCCCTCAAATTAAATAGCCGTGAAGTGATTGCTATGCCGTCATGTGGTTTTCCAGTGGCCTATTGGAAGGGACACAAGGGCAGTTTATTATGAGGATGTCTTTGTACGTCGATAGTACTCCAATCACGCCGGCTATTCGTTTTGCCTTTTATATTATAAACGGCATAATTTCGGAGAAATTTACGTAATGGAAATTAGACAACATTGAAAATCCCGAGTAAATGAATTTCCTGGGATTAGATTTTACGGGCGTGAAACCGCAGGACAAAATTAGTATAATTACAATTTACCTAACAGTCAAAATATTCATGTTAACAATGATGGTTTATAGTTGAATATTTTTTTTTATTTTAAGAGGCAGTCAGGTCGTTTAAACAAAATTACAACCATAGACATTCGCATTATTCTTCTAATTAAAAAAATAAAGTACGGGCTTTTTTCTAGGCTTGCTAGGTATGTTTGCGGCTGCAGTGACGTGGATTTATCGGCAACGCTACTACACGACCACGTTGTAAACGCTTAAGCATTTAGTGTTCTATACAGCATATTATGGCCATCAATTTTCTTCTTCGCCGTATCCTAATCTTAGAGGTCTGTCACCATCAAAAAACGGACGTTTGAATAGCTTCTCCTACAACTTATTTTTCGGCGCTCTACAGGAAGCTATTCAGGACTATTCAGGACTAGGCGTACCGATTTATCAGATGGACTTCACATTTCTTTTTCACTTATTTGAAGCTTTCAACTACTACCTATCACTCTCCTCTCCCTTTCTATTCCTCTATGGCTTTCTCGTTCCTTAACGCTTTACCTTCAGAGGAAAGTCGGTACAATTTAAATCGTCTGTACTAATGAGCGTCATTAAAAATAATATGCATATTTACACCCACACGCACACTCACAAAAAGTTTGAAACATTATAAAAACCCTCATCATAAGCATCATGTAATAAATGAATTCGAAATTCGAACAACTTTAAAATTATTTTAAAAACATTTATCAAAACGATACTGGTTAGTAAAACACAAGTGAGGGTAATTTTGTCCACTCGATGCGGATGTTCGCCCTCTGGAAAGTACCCTCAAGCGGATGGGTCGTAAAATATATATGGGTGAGCCCGTACATGCCCACTTAGAAAAAATGTCGGCTTAATTCAGCACGTCGTTACCCCTCCCTCCATAAATATGGACGATTCATGCGTTTTTATGACGGTACACTCGAATGGAAAATATTTGCGATAATTGCCTTTCAGGCATAATTTACTCATGTCAAGATACGCAATAAAACCTCTTATGCCCTACGTTAAAACCTTTCATACGTTATGCGCACTTAAGTGTGTTTATTATAAATGTTGCGTACATACATTACTGCAAAGAGTCTACTATTATTTTAATAAGAGTAAGGTTAAGGCTTATCTCAGACTTAACTAACAAGCTAAGGCAAATTTCGTATTTATGATCAATTCGATACTTTCTGAGCTCAAGCTAAGTAAATCGTAAGTTTACTATGTCTTAATATCTTATAAAAACTTACAATATTATTCAAACAAAAATAGTCTTTCTAAATACTGCTTGTAATAATAAATATTAAAATATCTTTTTTTATATTGCCGCATAATAGCAGACGAAGTATCATTTTAATAACTCATTGCAAATGTATTATCATCATGATCATCATCATCACCAGCCGGAAGACGACCACTGCTGGAGGCCTCCCTAAAGAGCGCCAAAGGTCGCCAAATCTATTATTATCTATATTTATTTTCGATGCCTTTCTTGCTACAACACTAACAGAGGACATTAAATTGTGTGGACGTCTATAGGCGTCGACAGTGAAAAGACTCATTTTGCATGCATCGGGTGGCTATGCAAAATTGCTATAGCATGTAACTGATCTGGTGATAGAGATATGGCGACGTATTCAAACCTTGCAAGTTAAATTTGAACCTCTTCCAAGTTACGAGTTAAGCTGAAATTTTGCATGCATGTGTAAACGAAGTGTGGCACTCACTTCATGCTTGCATGCAGTCGAATTGGGCCGAAACGACCGGGGAGGTACCTCTCGCTTACACGAGACCGGCGTAAAGTGACAGCTGTGCTGTCGCGTTTCGTGCGGTGTGTAAGTAGCCGGTGGCCCATGGAGGTGGGAGGAGAAAGGAGTACAGCGCATCTGCATAGCCTCTATGCGGATGTTTGTGGGCGTCGGTAGTCATGAAAATAGCTCCGGTTGCTCGTTTGCCCTCCTATATCATAAAAAAAAAAAAAAAACAGATGACAATGCAACATTATTAGTCCCGTCTAATCGATGCGATGATTGAGACGAAAGGTAACTAGGAGAACTGTATATTAAACTAGGGTGTGATGATGGAGCTGATATATGATTATGGGAAACCTGTCATAAAGTATCGGAACATTTAGTACGCTCGCTCTTTTTGTTTTGATAGTGACTTGACAGACCGTGATGATATTCACGTTGCGAATTTTCCATGTAGTACATGGATCATGTCAAGACTACGATAGCCCGTTTGCCTTTTATACTATAAAAGAAAATTCGGTATTTTTGGCAGCAGTTAAACACTAAAATCAAAGTGTTCTCAATGAAAGCGTTTACGTTGGATTTAGGAACGGATTATATTAACAGATTACACATACCACAATAACCCTAACATAGAATCATACGCTTAAAACAAATATTTTCGTGTAAACAAAATTTCCGCCTATTCCCGTTATTTTTGTTCAATATTACCAACTTACAATTGGAGCGAATATTTTCGTTTTTTTATCCGCAGCCTCGTGGTGTATTTCCAAAGCGGGCACTCGCCCTTTGTGCGCCGCTTCAAACCCGCACTCTTTTTCTCCTATTGTCCAGATTGTGGATAGGAAATCGATGACGTGTGCGGAATATACGCTTTATTGTTGGAACGGTCGCTTCACACTACTAAGTGCGTATATGTTTTTAAAAACACACATTGTAAGCTATTTTGACAGTATTTTTGGTGGGAAAAGGGTCTTTTATTATTTGAAATCATTATTTAGGATTGTAATAGAAATCGTTCTAACAGTATTGCCAGATTCACTTGAGCAGCGATGAATGTCCCAGGTTGATACGCAGCTATCGTTTTGAAATTCCAAAAATGCATTCCTCATAGTACTTATTTTTAATATTTAATTCTTCAGTGCTCAGTGGTCATATTTTTTTTAGTCTGTAGGAACTCCAAGTAGTTCTTATATGTGATATTACATGATATTATTGGCAATTGTCACTCGAAGCAGTTCGGTTAGTGTGGACATGCGTCATCCGAAAGAAGCCAGTGCGCGAGTAACAAGGGCCTGATTCATCGAGTGTAAATTTTTCGTTTTCCTCAAAGGCGCCCTCAGGCTTAACACCCGCGCACACCCAGACACGCATAAGCATGCACCTGTACGCTACAAGCCAGACACGTCATGTCAAACAACACACATTTTCGATTACAAAACAGTTCAAACAACACCTTTAAAGTAGGGAGTAACCCCAATAACAATACCAATAAGAAACACAAAAACTGCCGTAATGGTTACTTATTCTGAGATTATTGCCCTCTAGACTTCACACTGGTGCTCGCAAGATACGGACGGACGGATAGACCCCCGGTGATCCACATGAGCCAAACGTCCACGTCAGCTACAATGCTATTTCTGCTACGGTGCTACAAGCTGCAAAAAGGATATATAAATCAAAGGCGCCTTGGTCGTTTGCCTCGGCACTTTGGTATTTTTGTTTCGTGTCTCGCTCTTGTTATGGTATTATCATCTTCAAGACGCCGACGTCTTCATTCTGAACTGTACGAGCGAACTAAATGACTAGGAGTCGCCGCACGGCAGCCTCGCGGAGATGCTGAGCTCATTCGGGAAGTCTGTGGGACGCGCCTGATGATTTTTTTTTTTT
>LUGF01046427.1:100199-112431 GCA_001625245.1 Calycopis cecrops | reverse complement strand
TTCTCAACTGGCTAGGAGTCGCCGCGCAGCAGCCTCGCGGGGATGCTGAGCTCATTCGGGAAGTCAGTGTGAACGCGCCTAATGAGCTATTTTTTTTTTATTTTTATATTTTTTTATTAAATTATATTTAATAGAACCACGACTTTCAGCGTAATCTACGCTTAGATTTTATATCAAAAAATATGTATTATCTTTAAAAGGATTTTCAATAAATTGAGTTTTTGTGCCATAATCAGCTAGTAGTAGCTACCAGACTTTTTAATTCTGATATACTTAAGTAAATTCGTATAATCCAGGCCCCAGTCTAGGAGCTAGTAGCGTGCTTCCCGAACTGCTCTTCTTCATCTATTTAATGAAGTGGAAGACTTTAGGGCTCTAACTTTTTATAGGAAGAGCTCAAGTGGGATTTTCCAGCCAGGTGATTCTTCGAGGCATTGAAGAGGAGGTGAAGGGGGACGTACAATCGTGTGCTTCAAGTCGTGAAGCGATGGATGCGTCGCAAACGTAAATTCTTCTTCACTTCAATCCTTCGACATGGCATAGATGTATCTATGTAGGAGACACCAGTATACAGAGGCGTGCTGTGATGAGTGTGACGTCAAGGAAGACACAGCTCAGAATACCCTAGAGGTGTGCCGTAGATGGATCGTGCAGCAACACGAAATTGCAGTGGCTTAGGGAAGGACGCTAAAGCTTCGCCCTCAGCTAGGTCTATGCAGAGCCGGATAAAGCTCTGACGAGGCCCGGAGCTTAGAGACCTTGCAGTTGTGATGGAGGAGCCCTTTTATAAGTACAAAAATGATCTTAAGGCCCCCAAGCTTTACGGGAGCAAACCTTTGCCCCGCTTATCCTCTACCTGTATCCAGCACTGGATCTATGGTGGTTCGAAAAGGTCCAAACACGTCCGGTTTTGGATGGACTGGGCAGTCACCAAGGTGCCTAACATCCGTTCATCCGTCCGTCCATCTGTCCATCCGTCCGTCCGTCCGTATGTCACAGCCATTTTTTTTCAAAACTATGAGGCCGTGGTTGAAACTTTGTAGGTGATGTATTTTGTTAACCGCTATTAGAATTTTGAATAAAAATAAATAAATTAAAAAAGTAAATGAGGGGCACTCCATACATAGAACTGAATCTAAAAATATATTTTTTTCATCAAAAACCGGACTTTTATTTTGACCCGGAGCATCTCAACAATAGGCGATCGGTGCGTCACCGGAGCGATGAGGATACCAGATTACCACACTCAGTATACGTACTGTGATGGTTAGCAGAGAAGCAGAGTCTTCTCGAACAGTATGAAAGGTAAACCTTTAAATGAATGTACTTTAAGAAAAAGTATATCCATTTTAATATTGGAATGCTTTGAAAATTTGTCTTTTGTTGACAGACGTAAGATTTTTTCATTCTGCGACGCGCCATCGTGCGCGAAGAACAAATATATAATGAAGTCAGCATGAAAGTCTAATAGCTAGAATATATTAAATAATAATATGTTATAATTATAAGTGACGATAAATAAACATATAAATATC
Organism: Calycopis cecrops; assembly: GCA_001625245.1. NCBI lineage: Eukaryota > Metazoa > Arthropoda > Insecta > Lepidoptera > Lycaenidae > Calycopis > Calycopis cecrops. Next base: position 110,896 of record LUGF01046427.1, on the reverse strand, counting down.
CAAGTGTATTATTCATCACATATTTCAGCCAGATTGGCGCAGCTATTACCTAGGTAGTGATAATTGAGGAATATAAGTGACGCTGCACCAAAGTACGCCCCCGTAAACGAATCTACTAGTGCAAACGTATTTATATTAGTATCAACTAGTATGGCCTAGCCTAAAGTGGTTTATCCTATAGGACTTACAACGAACTAGTTGGGTCTAGGCTAGTTAATCCTCTCGCGTATTTGAAGAACTATTTAGCCTAGACAACTCTAGAAGGTCCTAAAATCCGATTTGGCCTGTTACAACATATACCTAAACAATAATAATTTTCAAGTGAATGACATCTTTCTTTTTAAATCACAAAACACGAACACAATAAATAGTCCAACAAAACATTTGCCAATTTCAAAAAAGAACAAGTTTATAATTACTCACGCGAAAACAAAAAGTATAATGTTAATTAAATTCTCCTTCCCATTGAACGAGCCGACGTATCCGATAAACCTCGTAAGTACTTACGAATTCATTTTAGCGGAAACTCTAAACAACGGTGCCCGAGTTCCCATTGGTATTTCAACAAAGCCTCCAACTTGTAGAGGTATTCGAAATTGTTTACAAAATTCAATCCTAAAGCTTCGAACCTGATTAAATCTAATTTCAACTTGAAGGTAAGTCTGAAACAAGTCTTCATAAAACCGGAGACCCCTTTGATTTAACCTTCCCTAAAGTTAGGCATGCTGATTGCCCAAAAGTTAGTCCCGCTTGCTTTTCGCGCTGTCTTTTTCCGCCCAACGGGAAACAAATCGAAAACAAGCCAGTAAGTAATGGCTTAAAAGTGACTTCGGGGATCAACGGAGATCCCGGGCGCTTTCTCGCTCGGCGGACTACAAAAAATACCTTCCACTCTAAATGTTTATCGGCTGAAAGTTTTATTTTATTTGCTCGGTGTGTATAGAATATGATAAGTACAAACGATTACATCTAATCTATTTGAGGTGTTGTTTTATTCGTGTTCATAAACGATCCGGTTTATACGAATAAATACGTGTTAAATTTTAGTGTTTTATTTGTTTCTCGATATTACTACGGACTAAGCCGTCGTCATAGGCGACCCACCTCTTCAGAAAAGAGTCTGGGCAGGACATATTATAGTGCACAAGTGTTTATTTTTTTTTACGATATAGGAGGGCAAACGAGCAGCCAAAGCCATTTTCATGACTACCGACGCCCACAAACATCCGCATAGAGGCTACACAGATGCGCTGCCCTCCCATCTCCTCCCACCTCCATGGGCCACCGGCTACTTACACACCGCACGAAACGCGACAGCACACAGCTGTCACTTTACGCCAGTCTCGTGTAAGCGAGAGGTACCTCTCCGGTCGTGCCGGCCCAAGTCGACTGCATGCAAGCATACAGTGTGGCACTACCTCTTACCAAATACAGTCACAAGTGCACTCTCTATACTCTCAATCTCCTAATCCGATGGGACAGGCGACACGGCTGAAAGAAATAAGTCGCAGAACCAGCTTAAAGCGTAAGTTGTAGCACGGCCACCTTCTTAACTCCAGGCTGTTAGAAATAGGAAAATTCCAATAACTCTTTTTGATCAGACCTGGGATTCGAATCCGGTACCTCACGACTGTTATTGAAAATGCTTACCACTAGACACGAGACATTCTTAGCTAAGCTAAGCAGCTTGATAATACATATCCATAAAATATAACAAATATTTAATATTTATTCAATCATATATATATATTCTTTGATAACTATCGATGCCGATAGACATCCACATAATTATCACGCAGAAACATTGCACCTCCTTTTCTCCTTTCATTCCTCTCCTCAGCTCCCCAGAGCATAATTCAGGGGAAGGAGAAGAAGAGGGACACAAGAAACTCACAAACAACACATGAAACATGACAGAGTTACTACCTTCCCCACCCCCTCCCTCTTACTGTGACTTTGCACTTCTTGAGGGGTAGACTCCAGTTGCGTGTCGGAGCTCAATCACAGTCTTTTTTTCCTTAGTCCATGACATAGACAGACTGAAAGTACATGTCACTTTCAGCCTTGAGGTGACAGGGCTGCTTCTAGCCGCTGTGCATATGATTATTATATTGAGTCCCAAGATGGTCGATTTCCAAGGCCAATCGCATTAAATTCCACCACCACAATACAATAATATAAATGGAAGATATTGGCTAAAGAGATCATCTTAACATTGGATCACAAAACCCACTGTATTTTAGATTACCTATATACAGGTAGGTATAATTATAGAAAAAAAAAACAACAATATTATTCCAAACGTTTTTTATTATTTAAGGTCGTTTAAACATGTAAGGTCATCAGCGACCACATTTCAAAAGTTATTTAATCTTCGTCTTTAGAATGATGCGCTGAAAGAGAAAAATAAATAGATTAGGTACTATTATTAACTCAAAAGCGAATAGAACAAAACGCTGGTTAGTCTTAACAGACGACCGGTGTAAACAAGATATGCGCGTGACCAAATAACTTCCTCCGGCGGCCATGCCGATAGTTCATCAACTTGTCTCCATCTATGCAAAGGTAATGGGCGTAGGACTAGGACCTACAGACTAGTCCTAATCATTGTAAAAAGTTGTGCCACACTGCATGCTTCCATGCAGCCGAATTGATCCGACACGACCGGGGAGGTACCTCTCGCTTACACGAAACCGGCATAAAGTTACAGCTGTGCTGTCGCGTTTCATGCGGTGTGTGGTGGATAGAATCGGATAGGAGTGAAGCCTAATTGAGCCCGTAGTAAAAATACAAAATATACATAAAAAAATTGTTTTATTTATGGGGCAATAAATTAAATATCTTATATTTTTATTATATATCTTTTTATTAAAAAAAAATCTTTTAATTATTTACCACCTATTGAACAATTTTAAAGCTACTAGAAAATAATAAAAAATTAAATTTAGGGAATTTTTCTTTTAATGTCAACACAATGTCAACAATCAGTGTCAACACTGTCAACAATGTCAGTACTGCTATCTCATGTGGCCAGGCTAAGCTTTCGTCTATTGTATTCTCTGTCTACGTTTATTATAGTTTTAAACATAGATTTAGAATGTACATCTTACACAATGTCAGAACAGAGGCGAGCCAAAAAATATTTGACAAATGCCAGAATTACTACAAAAACCTTTACTCTGTCTGCGACAAAAGCACATACATGACTTTGTCATTATTATGTAATGGGGTCGCTATGGCCTCTTACTCGCGTAAAATAATTGTCTCATATGTACTTCATCTACTGTCTCTTTTCTTTTCCCATGATTGGAACTTAATTTGAATGTCTCGCTCCCACGCTTTGTACATCTTTCACGTAGTGAAAACAATTCAAAATCTATGGTTTTAATAATATGACATACTGGCTTCCGCCCGCAACTTCGCATGCGCGGATTTTGGACTTTAAAAATGGAAGTTCTCAATTCTTCCGAATGAAAGATTCACAGCTCCTCCCCCGTAGGTGATAGCGTGATAATATGTAGCCTATATGTTGACCCGACCTATTAGTAATATTCATGCAAAATTTTAAATAAATCCATGCAGTACTTTTTTAGTTTAGCCCGGACTGACGTACAGACAAAAATTCTAACAACTATATTTTTGGCTTCGATATTGATTGTACATCATTTTTTAATAGAATACTTGGAACGTGAAAAAATATTCATATCCCAGGGGATAAAAATATCCTATAATCTAAGTCAGCTAATACTCTTTTTTTTTTTATGGTATAGGAGAGCAAACGAGCAGTCGGAACCATTTTCATGACTACCGACGCCCACAAACATCCGCATAGAGGCTATACAGATGCGCTGCCCTCCTTTCTCCTCCCACCTCCATGGGCTACCGGCTACTTACACACCGCACGAAACGCGACAGCACAGCTGTCACTTTACACCGGTCTCGTGTAAGCGAGAGGTACCTCCCCGGTCGTGCCGGCCCAATTCGACTGCATGCAAGCATGCAGTGTGGCACTACCTCTTACAAAACGTATAACAAATTAAAAATCAAATTTTCAAAATCCATTCTGTAGTTTTGGCGTGATTGACGGACAATCATCCAAACGTCTAAACATCCAAACAAAGAAACTTTCACATTTATAATAGTGTGATAAATCTGTAATTAAGCCGTGCTGCGTATAAAATTCAGATTCTGTACATCCTACAGTTAAAACATTTTACTAGCGAGTTGTAAAAAAACCCTCAGCGCCATCTATTGACAGTTAGGCGGAACGAAGATCACCAGGTCAGCTTAGGGATGGGCTAATGCGGAAAAATATCGATATTTAGTGTCGATATTTTTGAAATGTATCGATGAATATCGATTAAAAAATATCGATATATTGATATATCGATATTTTTTTATGGAATAGGGGGCCAAACAAGCATTCGGAGCCATTTTCATGACTTCCGAAGCCCATAGACATCCGCATAGAGTCTATACAGATTACAGATTCGCTGCCCTCCTTACTCGTCCCAACTGGGCCACCAGATACTTACACACCGCACGAAACGCGACAGCGCAGCTGTAACTTTACGCCGGTCTCGTGTGAGCGAGGTGTACTCCTGCCGACCCAATTCAACTGCATGCAAGTATGCAGTGTGGCACTACCTCTTACTAAAATTATCTGCGCAATAAGTCTATCTAGTCTAATCTATGAAAAACCAATTACCAAACCAAAGAGCACTGTTATAGACAAACAAAAAAGACAAGCAGTTCATAGACTGTAATTTTTGTTTGTGTTTGAAGCAAATAAACTAAACCCATACAGCCTACTGCTCACCTATTCTTTTTCTAAATTTAAAAAATCGAATTAGTCAAATACTTGATGCACGCTTGACGCATGAGCTGACAGTAGAGCTTTAAAAAATACATCGATTTTGGTACCGAATTTGATATCTGAAGCTAATCTTATCGATGACTACTACTTGGGATCATGAATTCATCCAGTTTTCCTATATATATTACATTGTTCTTTTTTATTTTGTATTAAACTAGTATTTCATTTAATCAATAATTGTTCCTCCTAAGATACTTTTACCCAACTGCACCAGGAGTACCAGGACTGGTTTAATGTTTTTCGAGTGTTTGTATGTACCTATGTCTAATTCTTTAGTATGATCTACAGCCCAAATGGCACTACCCCGTAAGTCGTATGTAATATTTGTTTCTCGTTAATAGTCTTAATGATTTAATATTTAAAGATTGTCAACTGACTGATACAAATATCCAAATAATTGGTTTCCTCTAATAACGCAATAAGCACAAACAGTCTAGTCATATTTAATATGAGAAAGAAATATTAAAATAAGAGTGGGAAATATTAAAAAAAATATTATTTCAACCTCTTTAAATAATCTCGATAATTTAATCGCTCTTGAGTAACTTTTTATTTGACAATTAGTAAGTTCGAGTGTCGCGAGTGAAGTGATCGTCGAAATATTCGAGAAATTACCTTACAGAATACCAATTGTAAGAAACGAATGTCAAAATCTCACTTTCGATAGTTCATCTCACCGCCGCACTCACTTCTGTGGCGCTAGCGAGTTTTACAGTTTTACATGAAAATGTGATAAGGAGTTTTAGCGTAAGAAGTAACAAATACATTAAAGTCATCATCCCATAGCATCCCACAGGAATTTTTTTTCGAGATAAAAACTATCCTATCTGTTAATCCAAGTTACGCGTGCTAAATTTCATGAAAATCGGTTTAGCAGTTTTTGCGTGAAGAAGTAACAAACAAACAAACTTTCGCATTTATAATATTAATAAGATATTAACATATAACCTACATATTCCTTATAGTAAGAGGTAGTGCCACACTGCATGCTTGCATGCAGTCGAATTGGGTCGGCACGACCGGGGAGGTGCCTCTCGCTTACACGAGACCGGCGTAAAGTGACAGCTGTTCTGTCGCGTTTCGTGCGGTGTGTAAGTAGCCGGTGGCCCATGGAGGTGGGAGGAGAAAGGACGGCAGCGCATCTGTATAGCCTCTATGCGGATGTTTGTTGGCGTCGGTAGTCATGAAAATGGCTCCGACTGCTCGTTTGCCCTCCTATATCATAAAAAAAAAAAATATTAGATAGATCGAGATATAGCGGTCAATACCTAAAATTGCATTTTTTTTATATTATAGGTTGCAAACGAGCGGGTGCCTAGTGCATTCATATTGAAACTTACATAAGAAAAACGCAAGTACCTGCAACTCAATTCGCAATTTAGTAAAATACTAATACTCACATCCGTGCGATCTTTGTTTGTCGTACAATTCCGCGGAGCTCATATCGGAATTACGGTTGAGGCTCACCATCACATTTGGATCGTACCGCATCATTTTATTTAGCTTTCTCAAGTTAGATTTGAACGCTTCGTAATGAACGAGCATATCTTCTGGGCCGCTATAAGCATCTGTTTTATCATAACGATGCATAAATAGAGCAAATAGTTGGGGTGCTTCCCTCAAATTGTATAGTCCATGAGTTTCACTCACACAAAAAGCAGCGACAAATATTGAGAACAAAAGGAATTTGAACGTCTCCATGTCTTTCGTAGTTGCGCCACCAAGAAGTGCAGAACAACAATGACTAATTATCACACAAGCTAGTGTTATTTCTATGTTTTCGTTTATTTAATTTATTCATTAGTAACGCTACGCCTCATTGTTTATAACAAACCACAATTTGCATTGGTATACGATTACGAAATTATTAGCAGCACCGTTATAAGTATCATCTATATACATATAATAAAAAAAGTAAAATTCGTGTGTCTGTACATTGAGTATATTTACGAAAAACTGATTAAGGGCGATATAGTAGTAGAACATTTTTTAATGTTTTTTAATTTTTTTGTGTCTGTTTATACGATTGTCTGTTTATCCGGGCTAATCTCCGAAACTACTGGACGGATTCGAATAAAACTTTTTGGTGTGTAGATGGTGGTGTATAAATACTAAACCTGATCAACATTAAAAACAATTTTACAACGGTAAAATCACTCATTCCTACGGGAAGTCAGAATTTCGGCACACTGCAATCAAACAATAACATATCACTTTGAATATAATATTAGTACGCTACGCAAACGACGTCGCAGGCACCAGCTAGTGTAAAATATTAATTAGAATGCAGGACCGTCGCGTCGGCAGGCGCGGGGGTGCAACACCTCCAACTAGCCAACTACGATACGAATTAAAACTATTAAAATCCTTAATATTGCCTGTGGCTCATGATTTCCGACTAAATCCGATATCAAAATTGCCCCCTCCCCCTCCCCCCTGAATCAGAACCTGGGTATGAGATTTGCCCACCACGGCTCAAAACCTGGGTACGCCCATGCCTGTGGCTCACGATTTCCGACTAACACTGTTTACTTCCAGACCACAAAGTCCAACGGTACCAAGAATGAAAAAAAAATATGCTCTGACTGATAATTTATTGGCCAGATTTTTAAAAGTTGATGAAGCTACCCACAGGCCAGCACGTCCGGGGTGCTGCCTCTCGCTAACATAACACGTCAGTAAGTGGTAGTGCCACACTGCATGCGATTGCACGCTCGTTTGCCCCCAAATACCATAAAAAAAGAAAAAAGTGTGTGCTTTAGAACACAGAAAAGTAAGTGAAGTAAAACTTAATCATTGATTTAATACACAAATTCATTACCGTGGTCACAATGACATAACATGTCATATGATATTTAAGTATTTTTTAAATACAAAAAAGTTTTACTAAAATCGAACTTGAATTTTGAATTTGAATGATAACTTTCATTGGCCTCACCAGTTGTGTGATTTTTGTAACGTTCTCGCCAGCTTACACCCCCATTAAAAAAACTAACATGTTAGGCGTTGTTGCGTTTTTGCAGTTTGTTATCAAAGTCATCAAAGGTACAATTTTCCCCTAATACTATAAAAAATATATGTGACATGTAGTTACAACATTTACGATTCGGTGATTTAAAACACAGTTAAAATTTCTCTTTACTATACTTAGTCTGGCCATAAATACTGTTACAATTAAAAGTAAAAAAATATTACATTTGAATTTGGAATCTGACATTTTTACACGATTGTTCATTGTGTTTTCTCATTTTGGCGCAATACATTGTACAATATTTTGCGATATTAAAATGACGAAAAAGGTATAGAGCGAAATTCAATTTTTAAAACTCTCCATACACTTGGTATTAGTCAAATGTATGTGGACCAAGCTATTAATAAGTGCAATGAGACTTCCTCTGTTTGTAACAGAGAAAGATCTGGCCGTCTACGTAGTGTTCGTACGAAAAAGATGGTCAAAGCAGTAAGGGGAAAAAATTCTAAGAAATCCTATCCGTCAGCAGAAGATTTTATATCGGTAAATAACGGTAGCACCTAGAACCATGTCGCGTATTTTAATAGATGACTTAGGACTAATGAGATTTTTTTTACAATTGAGCAAAATTTTAAGAAACAAAATGACCGTATTTATGCTCAAAGCTCTAAGGAAGCTTCTGTAGTATCGCTAGCCGCTAATCTGTAGACTGTTCAGGGGCGTAGTCATAATCTGTAAAAATCCTAAACGACCCTAGACTATTACTGCCTAAATATTCTGTCCCAGCTGGGTGAAATATTAAAAGATGAGAATACTTTTATATGTTTATTTAGAAACTAATGTTATATAAGATACATTTTTTTCAATTATTAAATCTAAAACGAGAGTTCGTCATCCTTTCAACCTGTCTCTCCTCTGTTTTGTTTCTGTTCTGTCTTCCTCTATACTACACTTCTCAATTAGTTGACAGAGTGCAAAGTGGACATTATCCGTGTGATGGTTCAGTGATGGTTTTGTGGGGTGTTAGCTACGAAGGAGTGAAATGCGACAGCACAGCTATCACTTTACACCGGTATCGTGTAAGCGAGAGGTACATCTCCGGTCGTTCCGGCCCAATGCGGCTGGATGGCACTACCTTTTATTGAACATGTTTATGTGATTTCAAACTGTCTAAAATGTTAAATAAATGTTTTAATACTAATTTAGTAAACCTAATTCATTTAAGTAATACAATATTCACACACTTTTATTATATATTTAAGAAAGTATCTACTTAATTAAATATACTAAAACCTATTAATATTACTTACAATCACCTAAAATTATTTATCACATTAAATAGTATTTTTTGGATGTGATTAATGGGAGAAATCTACATAGCTGGTATTATTATTCACGCCCAGAGACATAGATGCACAGTGTAAAACAACGCTTGCTCGCACACTTGCATACAATTGTTGACTCGTATCCTTTTTTTGATTGTAGGGCGACGCTCCATCTAAACATTATTTAATCAAAGGTAAGACCATTAAATGATAACTTAAAGTCTGTAAATAAATTTCCTAAAAAGAGAAAAAAAAGATTTTGAGAAATTGCCTTTATTTTATTTATTTACGGTCAATATAGTATTGTATTATGAATTAAAAATCATTATTCCATTAGTTTATTATAAAATAATAATAATGAAGCTCTTACCTACTTAAATAAGTAATTAAATGCTATGATTACATATTATTTAAAAAAATATAAAGGTTACAAAATACAAATTTAGAAGTAAAATAGATATCTAATTCTAAAAAATTATGTATATCAATGCACTTTTTAGAAACGTATAATACTTTACACCAATCCCCACAACATTTTAAAATAAAAAACATTCAAAATAAAAATCAATAGAGAAAGATGACTTTATGGTACAAGTCATCTTTTCTCAATAACTTCAAAAATCACACGTATTCGCTAGCAAATTTTTATAAATGGTGTATAAAATAACATAAAATGTAAAACACAGGGTAAGACAACTATCAAAAGTGTCGAAAATTAAAAAAAAAAAGTTTTTAGGGTTCCATACCCAAAGGGTACAAACGGGACGTCTGTCACCAGGCTGTATCTCATGAACTATGATAGTTAGACAGTTGAAATTTTCACAGATGGTGTATTTCTGTTGCCGCTATAACAACAAATACAAAAAAATAAAATAATATGAATATTTAAGGGGGCCCCTATACAATAAACGTGATTTTTTTTGCTCCCATACAAAAGATAAGTGTCCGTTTTCGTAGATAATGGTACGGAACCCTTCGTGCGCGAGTTCGACTCGCACTTGTTCCTTCACTTATTGTTACTTTTTTAAAAGATATATAAATATAATCATTAAACCTAAAATGTTGTAATTGCATTAAAATCTACACATCTGGCTTTTTAAGAATTTCCACAACATTTTATAATTAAAAACCAAGGACGTTAAAAAAAAGGCGGACGGAGTCTCTTCATACAATAACTAATATCCCAGAGTACAGTGCCACAAACTTTTCTGGCCCGGTGACCAAGACTGGAACTAAAGCCGTCATTTTGAAATGACAATCTGTTGTCAGTTTTAATAGTGGAGCGACGCACAAAACTCGTTTACCCTAAAGGGATGGGTGAAACATATTTTTAAAGTCTTTTCTTTTATGCAAGAAGAGAAACGTCTCCAAGCTCCATTAATAAACTAATAAAGTAAAAATGTTGATTGTTTTTACACGACCATAATTACAACATTAAAATATAATACTACATTCTTTTATTTCTAAATAACTAATAAAATAATAGTTATCATGATTTTAGTATTGTGATGCCAAAATTTCAATT